>ML831447.1:0-13992 GCA_009831015.1 Picea engelmannii | reverse complement strand
TATGTTACATTCACATTTTAGAAGATTTGGGATGATCTTGATGAGGAAGAGATAGGATGAGAGACATTGACATCCATAGTTGAGGAAGTGGAAGATCTATCACTTATTGAGAAGATGAAGAAAGGTGGGAAGAAGAAAGGAAGACCCAAGAAGTGTAAGAAAGAAGAGATTTGTTCATCTCAACCTAAGAATAAGGACCTAACCAATGTGACATTCTTTAGATGTCATAAGAAGGGAAATTATGAGAGCCAATGTCTAGAGACGAAGAAGGGGAAATAATAAGAAAATTAGTTTGTAGGGAGTGTGGAACCTACTGTGGATAAGTTGACATTCAATCTCGAGACATCCTTTTCCATAGTTTCTTATTTTTCCAACAATACCATTTATAGTGTTGGTTGGTATGTGGACATTAGTGCCTCTAGGAATATGACCTTTAACTAAAAGATATTCAACAAATTTCAACAACAAGAGGGAGACATGTAAGTGGAGTCGAGAAATGACACAACCTAGCCAATGATTGGATGGGGAACCATCTCTTTGAATGCCCTTGAGTGTTTTTCTTGATTTTCTTGAATTTTTGTTTGTTCTTGGTTTTGACAAAAATATCCTTTTAGTTTCAACATGGATAGGAAATGTATAGTTGAATTCAATGATTAACAGTGGACCATCAGAGATTGCAACCAATATCGTTCGTAGATTTTAGCTAAAGGCGTGAGAGAAGGAGACCTCTACAAATTCCTTGCTAATCCTATAAAGCATGGATCTCTAGTGCATAATTGTGGTAAGTTAAGTGAGTTGTGGCATAAGCACTTTGGCCACTTGCGCTATGAAACCCTTCCTCTCTTGAAGGATATGGTGTAAAGACTACCAAACTTCAAGATTGAGAAGATTGAAGTATGTAAGGGAGTATAAGTCAAGATTATATTATTGACTTGATTCATTCAGATGTGTGTGGACATATGTCCTCTTCCTCATTAATATGTAGTTTTTACTATGTTTCCTTTATTGATGATTACTCATAAAGCTTAGATTTATTTTTTGAGGACTAAGAATGGTGTGTTCAACAATTTCACAAAGTTTAAGCCCTTGATTGAGAATCAAATAGGAAAGAAGATCAAAATGTCGATATTTGACAATGGAGGAGAGTACACATCCAAAAAGTTTATTGCAGAGACGAGAGAATTAAGAAAGATATGACAATGCCTTACAACCTATAACAAAATAAGTAATCAAAAGAAACAATTAACACATTATCAATAATGCAAAGGCCATAATCCATGACATGTATCTACCCATGTGTCCTTCGACAAAAACATATAATACTATAGTCAACATTCTAAATAATTTGTGAAAAAATAACATAATTTTTTAAATAATATTAATAACAGAATTCATTATTTTTTTATCACATACAAACATGATCATAATTTAAAAAAAAAAAATCATACGAAAGATATTGACTCTATCACATACACATTCCAACACCATCATTTTCTCCTTTTTATTACCACTCTAAAAATATCCCAAAATATGTTAAATATTACTATCTCGATGAATTAACAATAGCTAGGAGGAAATCTCATGTTAATTTAAACCATAAATACTCCGAGTATGTTAAAGATTACTATCTCGATGAATTAATACTCCGAGTATGTTAAAGATTACTATCTCGATGAATTAGACATAGCTAGAGGAAGGAGGCTGTTGATTTAAATAGGCCCAATAGTAAGGATCTAAGTTATCTTTCACATTACGATATCGATAAATTAGACATAGCTAGAGGAAGGATGATGTTGATTTAAATAGAACGAGTAGTAAGGATCTAAGTTATATTTCACATTTAGACAATAACTTACATAAAATATAGAGTCACAAAGTCTTTGATTAAAAAAATATGACACCTTAATAACTTCAAGGTTCGATACAATATCAACCATGCACCTCGTACTTGAAAGTTAGTCATGTCAACATTATATATATATAATAGAGGATTGGGGTATTAATAGAAAAAGTTTATTAAACTTTTTCTATTAATGCCTCTGCATCCACATATCCACCCACATATGTGGGTGAGGGGGCATTAATAAAAAAAAAAGTTTATTAAACTTTTTCTATTAATGCCTTCCGCACCCATATATCCACCCACATATGTGGGTGGGGGAGCATTAATAGAAAAAGTTTTTTAAACTTTTTCTATTAATGCCCCCCACCCCTATATATATATAATGGGAATTAATAGTTGATAGGTTTGATCTAAGCTAGGTCTGAGATCAAGTTTATTGACTTCCAGTATAACTCAGGAGTATATCGAACAACTCTCAAGCCAAATATATTAATAACTTGTGACTTAGTAAGGGTCGAGGTGTCCTGAAGCCTATGTGGGTGGAACTCTATCTTAAGGGTTGTCTACCCTTTTAGCCTTATCACAACGGACCAACTTGTTCACTTTAAGAGAATTGAACCCAAATAGAAAAGATAACAAACATGCTACCCAACCACCCAAACTATGAACCTGAGACAATTTTTTTTATTAGAATAATAATTAATGACAAATATCCCAAGACTGATAAAAATACCTTGAATAGTTAAAAAATGTAAATAACTATCATATCTCAAAAATTTCACCATTCACTTTAAAACATGAATAAGTATAAGGAAAAATGGATGTCGGCTAAGGTGTTGTCCAATGAGATTTTTTCATCCCTAACCCAAATTTGACTTTTATTTAAAGGGGGAATTCTTAGGATCACATGCTCAAGAGTGTAATTTCATTAACTTTGACCTGATTTTGATAATTAGGTAGTGCACTAAAAAAAATAAGTTTTCATATTTAACCAAAAAATAAGTTTTCAAATTAAAAAAAAAAAAAATAATAATAATAATTTATAAAAGAGAAAAGAAGAGGGCTCAACATCTAAGATGTATATCATTTTTTATTTTCCATCACCAGAATTTGGTTAGTCTATCTTTATTGAAATTACAATTTCAGATTGTTAGAATTGTTGTTTTTAGATGCCATAATATACAATGCTACATTTAATATTTACAATTTTATTAATTCAAAATTATTCCCATTAAATTTTGAGTTAAAAATATAAATATCTCCTCTATTATTTTGTTGAGTCGCTAGAAAATAACCATTTCATAAAATGTTTAGATTACTTAAAAATAAAAATAAATATCCACATTGTAATTTATAAAAGCAACCATGATTTGTTATACATGGTAACAAACAAAGACATGTTTTAAAGTTGACATTAATCAATAAGTGGATGTTTTTCTTATATATAAGAAAAATGATTTGATAATATCTCGATGTTGTTGTTTACTATTTGAGAGTGATACAAGGAATTTCAAGAAAATGCAACCATAAACAAGAAATCATTGGCTTAACATAAGGCATTCGTGATTATGTCGTCCTCTAAGTGCCCCACGCCCGGCGCACCACTTGCATATCATTTGAGTGAGTGAGCACGCGCTAGGAGTCAAAAGCATGCATAAAGTGTACTAACCTGTTGTCTATACGTAAATGTCGTTGATGCGAAACACGCCGTTTATTATTATATAATAACATATTTGTATAATATTATTTATATTATTTATAATATAAACAATATATAATATATATATATATATATATATATATATATATATAATATTTCGAGAGAGAGTGTTTTTTCTTATCATATGAGGTTAAACCATTAGCAGTTATCTAGAATTTGCATGACATGTCTATATTAGGCATTATAAGGAACTAGTTTTATCTTAACATATGAGGTTAACTCATGGGAACTATTAATAGTCGCCTAATATTTGCATAACATGCTTATATTTAGCATTATGGGGAGCTGATAGCAGTTGCCTAAGATTATTTGCATAACATATCCACATTTAGTAGTATGGGGAACCATTAACAGTGGTTCTGGACATGCATAATGCACCTAGATTTAATATTACCAAGGAACAATTAGCAGTGATTCATGACTTGCATAACACACCCAAGTTTAACATTACAAGGAACCATTTGTAGTCGCCCAAGACTTGCATAACACACCCATATGTAGCTTTACAAAGAACCATTTGCAGTGGCCCAAGACTTGCATAACACACCTATATTTAACATTATAAGGGAACCATTCCCCCCATTAGTAGCCTAGGACTTGGATAACACACATAGATTTAGCATTATAGGGGAACCATTTTCCCTATTAAAATTCATCCTAGACTTGCATAATGCACTGTGATTTAACATTATGGGGGAACCTATTATGATCCTTAAGCCTTGAAATTGAATCATAAATAATATATCAAAGTGCTCAACACTTCATTTAATATCAAAACCCTTAAGGTAGGGAAACACCATACAATGATCCTTTTATGGAGGGAATCCACTCATGGTCACTTGCCTCTTTGAGGGTGAAACCTCCTAATGAGTTAAGCTCCAATACAATATACTTCAATACATGCTCCATAAGGAGGATCCTTTGTAGCTAGTGAGAGAACCCTAATCATAACCTCTTGTTAATTGTTTAGTGGACCTACTTTAATGAGACCACATTACATTTATTCCATGCTAATAATACCAAACATAGTGGACCTAGTCCACCTTACATTGAATGTCAAACTACTATATCATTACTCTAGTGGGCCCTTTGACTCCCCATTACACCCCTAGGGAGGATCCAAATAGAACCATTTGCAATCACCCATGGGCCATGACTTGCATAACACACCCATTAGCAGCCATGGACTTGCATAATGCACCTATATTTAACATTACAAGGGAACCATTCCCCCCATTAGTAGCCTAGGGCTTGCATAACACAACTAGAATTAATGTTACAGGGGAAATATTTGCCCCATTAGATGTCATACTAGACATGCATAAGGCACCGAGATTTAGCTTTCTAGGGGAACTATTAGCAATTACTCAGTAGTTACATAACACACCCATTAACAACCATGGGCTTGCATAACACACCTAGATTTGACATTATAGGGGATCCATTCCCCCCTTTAGTAGTCAAAGACTTGCACTTAAATTTAGCATTATGAGGGAACCATTTCCCCCATTAGTAGTGATCCTAGGATTGCATAATGCATTAAGATTTAGCATTAAGGGGGAAGCATTAATAGTGGCTTAGGATTGACATAACACACCTAGATTTCATTACAGTGGAACCATTACTAGTCAACCATGACTTGCATAACACGCCCAAATTTAACATTATGAGGCAAGCATTAACAGTTGCCTAAGACTTACATAGCACGCCTAATTTTTGCATTATGGGAACGATTAACAATCCTAGGACTTGCACAATGAACCCATATTTAATGTTATATGGGAGTAATTAGTAGTTGCTTAGGATTTTCACCTAACATGCATCCACAAGCATGAACAAAAGCACTCACATGTCATTTGGAAGGACTTGAATCCTGGTGGGGGTTGTATTAGCTACTTATTTTCACCAACCCGAAAATGCATCATTGATAAATATTTATATATTCAAATGTCTACTTCATTCATATATTAATTTCCCTACCTTAATATGGAAATAATGAAAAAACAACGAGTGCCCTCTATAATATGTATTTACATCATTAATGTGTCGCCCTTTTGTTGTCATCTAAAAAGACATATTCAAACTTGCATCACAACTACATGCCCTCAAGAAACATATTCAATCTTGCATCATAAAATGCATGCCTTCACCATTGAGTGGATGGTGGTATGCATTTGTTATGCATTTATGTTGCACAAATATACATCTTCATCCCCACACCTTACTAGAAAGTGAAAGTGTACATTTTTGTAGCAATAAGATCATTTTAAAGATCAACAAGCTCTACTAGTGGTCCATTTCCTCTCCTTTAAACTACACATATTTCCATTGTTGTCAAATCACTTAAACATTCCAAACTCCCATTCCTTGCATTTGCCGAGCCATTCCCCTCAAGTAACGTGGGGGAGATTTCAAATTCATTGCTTACTATGACCTTCACAACACCTAAGTACCCCCATTGAGGATTGTATATCATACACGTTTCCAACCTTCCTAAAAGTTTCCAAGAAGTTTTTACACTAAGAATTCAGATTAGCTAAATCAAATTGTCCATCTCACCTTTAAACAACTTACAACCAATACAAACATATAACTAATTTATGCTAAAAGGTGGAACTTCGAATGTGAGAATTCTCATCAAAATAAATAGGGTAAATAGATCATACATGTAAGATGATCATTATTCTCCTTTATCCGAAGAGATACACCTTCACTTTACTTCAAAACGAAAATGTTAATGCAACTGTTTATGAGGGAAAAAAATCTATACAACCATTCTTTATTAAAATGACTATATTGAAATGAAGAACTAAATTGCTCTATATTAAAAGTGGCGAGAATTCTTTATGAAAAATAACTATATTGTAAATTAAGAACTAAATTGTTTTTTAGGCAGAAGGCAAGTTGTCATGTTCAAGTCTTGGGATGTGTAGTGTACATAGGTTACACATTGTGCCTCATTTAAACACTAACATCAAGCAATAGGAATCATAAAAAACATGGTTCTATAAAAATAGAATAACATAAGTAATAGGAATCATAAAAAAACATGGTTCTATAAAAATAAGGTAAGAAAGATTAATGAAAGAAGAGTAATACGTTTGTAAATATTGAGAGATATATATCGATATTTCTTCCACAAAATATATATTTTGAGAAAATTTAATGAGTATTTTTCTTTGTTTCGAGGATGGTATTTAGGGTAAATTGGATTCCATAAAAGTTTGAGGTTTTGTCAACACAGGGCTCAAGGCCATTACAACAATATACTTGTTAAGAATGTAGCATGTCATTTACTAAAATTAAACTTGAGTGCGGAAAATAACAATCATTCCTCCCAACCACCTAAACTAAATCAATTTAATACCAATATATAATATTATCCCTCTAAATAATCAATTGTAAACTCATAAAACTTAATAACCTTTTCCATGTTGTACAAAAAAAACATGAAAATTAGACAATGTACAAAATACATAGAAACAAACAACTTGAAGGCCTTGTTTCCAATTAGATATCCATATAAATCACTTCACTTATCACCCAAATTCCCTTTGATTTTAAACTTAACTTTCTAAATATCCAGTTTCCTTTAAGAATTATAAACCACATCGAGTGTCTCATAATCATTAGGGTGTACAACACAAATTAGCCATAAATTCAACCACCTAAACATCAGATCTCATAAAGTTAACACAAGCTTTCTCCCATAATAGTAAGCCACAAAACCATCAAATAAAACTACGAGTCCTTGAGGTAGCAAGCGATAGAGGGACCCGAGCGAGCGACAGAGGGACCCGAGCGAGCGATAGAGGGCCCCGAGCGAGCGATAGTGACAGAGTTTTTGTGAGCGACAGGGGGACCTGATCTCGGGAGGGGGGCCAATTTATGAGAGGGTTCTAGTCTTTGGATTTGAGATTTTTGGGATTCGAGAGAGTTTCATGTCCGGGGGGAAGGTTACAGAGGGACCCAGTCAGGAGGGGGACCCGGTTTCTCTACAAGCAGAAGTCAAACTCCTACTCGACAGGAACATGTGTGACAATGGTTCTCTCTTTCCTCTCTTTATGTCTCCTTGTATAAGATTTGTTTATTTCCTTTAAGATGGAACACATCGAATGTGGGAAAAACAAAAACAAAACTGGCAGAAAACACATTAAAACAATTATGGGGGTTAGTATGGAGGAACCAAAAGAAAGTTTATCCTTTGTGAGCTAGGGGTTCAACGTACATGAGGCACATATATAAATGCTTAACACCACAAGAAACAAATCTGCAAACTACTCGATTATTGTGGAGAAGGCGGGGTACAATGGGGGTTTACAATCTCAATTTGCTAGTGGATCTTCATTTTCCCATCCTGCAGTGACAATGGGGGATTTAGCAAGAGCATGGGTTTTTTTATGGAATATTTCTTTCAGAAGGATGCAGGAAACACATACGAAAGATTGGTTTTTGTAAAAGCAAAGCAATATAAGGGGATCCTAAAGCGCAGACAGACTCTAAATCTAAGGCAAACACATAAGAAAAAAATCACAATGATCTTGCCGAAAGTGAACAACCTATCTAGTAAGGCTTCTTAAGCCAGTGTGGAGAAAATAGAAATTAAGGATCTCAAACCAAACTTGGATAGAGCAGAGGTTTTCGAAGAAAACAAAGAAGATAGAAAAGCAGTTAACCATGAAAACAAAGACCTATATAGTCTCACATCAACACCATTAATGTGGTCATATGAGCTATATGTGAAAGAACTCATGAGCTTGAAAATGAGACTCGAAATTTTAGAAGAGAAAAGATGGTATGAAGGCAACAAAGTAAACAAAATTGTTGAGTTCAAGAGAAAAATAGAGGGAGAAAATAAAGCTCTTAAGGAACAAATCTCAAGCATGCAAGTTAAATTGGAAATAGGACAACAAGAAGTGACTTCCTTGAAACAAGAATTAGAACAAATGAGGATAACTAGAGTTGAGAAATCATAAATGGTGAAAGAAGAGGACACAACACAAAGACATGAGATTTAGTTAGCATTAACTGACTTGGAAGCTAAAGAAAATCAACTAAAAGATTAGATAGAAGAGGCTAAATCATGGTCACAAGTTTATGTGAGTCATTAAACAAACAAAAAGAAATCATTAAGAAGCAAATCAAAATACAAATAAAGGAAGAGCAGGATAAGCAAGGCAAGATATAAAATATCATTATCAAAGGACTGAAGGACTTTGCTAAAAATGAGAGGACAAACATTCTAGCAAGGGACTTCATTAAAGATAAGTTGAAGTGGACATGGTGTATTCACCAGGAAAGAAAGATTGGACATAAGATAGAGAGAGGAAGAGATAGACATGTAAGATTTATCTCAAGGAATATAGAGGATAAGAATATGATCCTTAGAAATATAGGATTTCTTAGAGGCACACACATCTACCTAGATGAGGACTTGACTTTGGCTCAACAAGAACAACAAAGAAAGGAGTGGGAAAAAGTGAAAACAACAAGAAATGAGGGAAAATGGGCATGGTTGAAGAATGGGAAGGATCAAATCAATGATCGTTTCTCAAATAAGAAATAGGAAATTGGGGCCCCACAGGACTATTTACAGGTAGTAAGTTGGAATTGTAGAGGTTATCAATGGAGAAGAGGCCTAAGGTTGGGGCCAATAGCAGAAGGGAAAGATATTATCATTCTTGTAGAAATGCATGAGCATGATGGTTGCAAAGTTCCATATTTTGAGGGGTACAAGAAAACTTCAGTTTGGAACAAAGGAAATGAGACATGCAAAGGAAATGGGGGAGTTACAGTGCTAATAAATGAAAAATGGGGTGGTGTTTTAAAAGTGGTAAAAAGAGACCCAAACAAACGACACATCTGGCTGCAAATAACTGAGAAGGAGGTTACTTTCAGGTTGGTTTCTTGCTATTTTTCCCCCAAAAACTCAAAGATCTATAAAAAATCAATTTAGACAACGAAGACCCATATGCCTCATTGAAAACATATATCTCTCTTTTCATCCACTTGGGAGAAGTAATGTTAATGGGTGATTTTAATGCAAGGACAACTAACAACCAATCTCTCCAGTTTACCAATGAAGAAAGATGGGAAAACAATCCCTTATGGTTGGAAGAGAGTGGAGATCAATCATGGGCAAGAGATTCACAAGATGGAAATGGGGGAGTGACAAACTTTGGGGCATAATTACTGGGGATTTATAGTTTGTTTGGCATGGTTATTTGCAATGTAATGAGAGGGTGGCTAGCTTCAGGGGGTATCACATGAAAAACTTATAATGGTCAAAGTGTGGTGGATTACTTAATCTGCTCTCAAAGTTTTACCTCTAGAGTGTTAAAGTTTGATATAGGGGACTGTCCTATTGAAATGAAATCTGATCATGCCCCCCTATTGGTTAAGCTAGAATTTTCAGCTAGTCCACAAAATAATCAAATCCTTGGCATACAAAAGAAAAATCTTTCCAAAGGAAAAATCCTTATAAATCAGGAAAATAGGGAAAGGTTTTCTTAAGCAACAATTTCATGTTATAAAGTACAACATAACATATATGACAACCAATGAGATGAGTGGTCATGTTCATAGTAGTTTGTTGATCCCAACAATCGACAATGCCTTAAGTGCATGTAAAAGGTCTCATCTCAAGAAGAGGGATACAAGTACCTTTCTGGAAAATCCATGGTATGATGAAGAATGCAAGGAAACCAAGAGATATCTAAAAGAGAGAAATTTGGGCAAAGAAAACAAGAAGAAATATGAAAGATTAGTACACTAAAAAAAAGAAGAGTATGTAAAGGAAATAAGAGAGGAATTAATCTCTCTTGGAAAACACAACCCCAAAGGATTTTGGAGAGAACTACAACAAAGGAGAAAGAAAATTGAAAACAATATTACAGATGTCCAATGGTTAGAATATGTGAGGCTCCTTTATGCGCAGGTACACGATAAAGATACTCCTCCCATAGTGAAAACATCAATGGAGATATTCACAGTGTATGATATCAAGCAAGGAATAAAGAATTTATAAAGCGACAAAGTGGAGAACATAGAGGGGATTCAAGATGAATTTTTAAAGTGGGGGGTTGAGCTCCTTGCACCTCACATAAAAGGAATTTTCAACGGGGTCATCTAGGATGGATTTTCGGGAGTGTGGTCATTCCTCTCTTTAAGAATGGATATATCAATAACCCTTCCAATTACCACACTATTATGGTCAACCCCCTCATGGGAAATCTTTTTGGGAGCATGATAGAGCGAATAATCAATAGTTGGGCAGAAGATGAGGGAAAAAGGGAAAAATGGTAGGTGGGTTTTAGACCTAGGCATTCTACCATTGATCATTGTGTCACCCTTAGACATTTGATAGAGAAAATTTGGGATAAACAAGGTGAGACAACCTATTGTTGTTTTTTTGACTTTAATAAAGCCTTCGACACAATGCCTTGAGACAAACTATGGAATAAAATGGAAGAGTTGGGTATCCGAGATGGATATAGAGCGAAAATTCACAGACTTTATGAGAAGGTTAGAGATAAAATCAGAACAAGTGAAGGAATGTCAAAATGTTTTGGTAGTGATATTGGCGTTAAACATGGATTTCCTCTATCTCCCACTTTGTTTGGTTTATACATTGATAAGTTGGAAGCCTAGTTGAGCATGACAGATGGAGAGGGTGTCCATCTAGCAGGGTATGTGGTGAAGCTACTTTTATACACAGATGATCTTATTCTAATTTCAAAAACAACACATGGATTAAGAGAACATCTAAAGGCCTTAGAGAACTTTTTTCAGGAGGTAGGGATGTAAGTGAACATTACCAAGACCAAAATCATGATCTTTTCTTTAAATAGAAAAAACAAATCAATCACCTTTCTTTTCGAAGGTAGTCCATTGGAGATAGTGAAAGAATACATATATCTTGGGATTTACTTCCACTATAAGTTCAGTTAGGAGACTTGTAGGGATAAAAGGATACATGGATGGTGGAGAGCCTCATACTTACTCCAAAATAGGTGCAGAAAAGTGGAACTTTGGGATTGGAAAACCAAAAAAATCCTTTTTGGTTTGTTGGTTACACTGGTTTTTCTCTATTGTTGTGAAATATGGGGAAGTAGCATGTCAACTTGCAGATGGAGACAACTAGAAAGAGTTCAAAATAAATTAATTACTAGCAATCTCAAAGTTAAAGCCACAGTCCCCTATGAAATTATTTTAGCTGAAACAAGTACTTTTTCGTTGAAGGCGAAAATGATAACCAAATTAATAAGCTATTTAAAGAAGGTGTAAAATATGGATAACCAATGATGGCCTAAGTTAGCTATGGAGGAGTTAGATCGTAGGAATAAAAATTGGATGAAGGAAAATAAAAAGTGGTTGAGTAAGTGTAATATCAAGTTGCATGAATGTCCTAACACCAAGGAAGAAATAAAAAAGTTTGTGAAAAAAAAATTAGGGTTGCCATGTGGACCAATCACAGTGGGCGTAAAAAAGCATACTACATCAAGGAGTTTAACCCAAATTGTGATCCTAGTGAGAAAACATACTTAGGTGCATATATTAAAGGAAAAGCAAGATTGTTAGTTGCACAACTAAGGACAGGTTCACATCACCTTAGATGTGAGACCTATAGGTGGAGGGTACCCAAGGAAGTTTGGGAGGAGAGAACTTGCATATTCTACAATAAGGGTGTGGTGGAGATGGAGTGGCACTTTTTCATGGAATATGTAGCCTAAGAGGATATCCACAACCAGTATGAAAACAATTTAAAGGTCGACAAGATGCACCAACTATTTGACGAGGATAAGATCAACCAGATTGCTAGTCTTCTAGTCAAGATTCACAATAGAAGATCTGACATTGAAAAGAGTGTGAAGATGAGTTAGGGATGTTATTCTCTTGGTCCCTTAGGTTGTTCAACCTCATGGAAGTCATTAAAATAAATCAATCAATCAATCCAATTACCTCAACCTTTCTTAGCAAGGATAATTTTAAGGATGGAAACTTATATTAAAATGTAGAAACTCGGGCTAATGTTACTAGTCCTTAATATGCAAAATGTAAAATGTTTGGCGATAGTTTTGTAAAAATATTCAAATTTCTAAGGATTTTATATAGTTTCTATAAAATTTTGGTGAATTCTAAGGTAAAATAAGTTTTTTCTCTGTAATTTGGATGAATGGTTTTTAGAAAAAAATGGAAATTGGTGAATCTTTTTTGGGAAAAACCATGGAAAATTCGCCCATTGGCGAAATTTAGCCCCTAAAATCATCTATGTTTCTCAGTGAAGTAACGTTGTAGTGGGTTGTGTTGGTTGTAATATTTTAATGGATATTATAGATCGACGGTATGAAACAAAACAAATGGGTGGCCTCATTCCTATAGAAAACTAGAAAAAATTCATATGAAGAGACACATTGCCATCTCATTCAACCCACCTATACCGATGAACTACATTAAAAAAAAAAAATTATGAGAGGAGGGTCTCGTCCACGTCAAAGATCCACATGTCCTTTCAATCATGAGATTGAGACCATTGGAGTAAGTTATGGATTTGAGACCATTGGAGTAAGTTATGGATTTGAAATTTGCTACAAACCAACATACCCCAAAGCAGGGGAAAGGGAGCATTAATTAATTAGTTAGGATGAGTAAGTTATGGATTTTTAATTTGCTACGAATTAGCATGTTTCAAAGCATGAGAAAGGAATCATTAAGTGAATTAGGACAATATGTTGTTTGAAGATAAGAAAAGTTTGTTGGATGGTTCATGTATAATTAATAGTGGATCCATTGAATAGGGTCCATGGATAATGCATTCAAGTGATCTTTTAGATGGTTAATCATTGCCATAGTTTATTTTTAAATGTATATGAAAGAATTTTCCATGGGAAACCATGTTCTGATTTCCAAGTAACATTAATTAAAGGTTAAACACATATGATAGTTTGTGTCAGTTGTTCTTATGAGAGAATATGACCGAGAGCTTGGTGTGAGTCTTTCAAATGTACATATGACCATAAACAAGATTACACAAGTTGATCATTTATTAAAAAACAATTTTCCAAGAGAATAATGATGCCTTGATTTCCATTGTATTACTTGAAATTGACAATGTATGATTAATTTCAAAAAAAATTTGACTAGACTTCACCAAGTTTCCATGTAATTTTTGTACATTCTAGTGGTTTGAGGATATGTAGTGATGGATTGTTAGATTAAGAATAAATAGGTAGTGATGATACATGGTTAAGAACATCAATGGATACTAGTGTTTACCAAAGATGTGATGTCTATGTTGTTTCCATGTGGTTCTACAATGTGAAGTCCATGGCACCTCCTAGTCCACAATAAAGACAAAATAAATGTATATGAAATGTGTGTGAGAAATAAGGAACCTAATAAATGTATATAAAACATGTGTGGGATAGAC
>ML831446.1:11239-22389 GCA_009831015.1 Picea engelmannii | reverse complement strand
AACGCTGAAGTAGAACCATCTTCTTTGAAAATCATACAACTTGATCGAACAGATGTTAAAGTTATAGGCAAACTGAAAAATGTATTGATTAGATTATCGTCTAACCTAAAGGTTCATCAGGTTATTGATATAATTGTGGTTGATATTCCAGAAGTGTATGGTCTTCTTTTTAGCAGGGACTGGTCGGAGCATCTACATGGTTACTTCGCGATGGACTGGTCTCACTTATGGCTTCCAGAAAATGGTAAGCCCAACAAGATTAGGGTGAATCATGAGCGTTACCTTAAGTTCACGGTCATAGACTTGAACGACCCCAATGAACCATACACACCTCCTGCTGATTCACCTGAAGTCCAAGGGATGGACACCTTCTTCAAAAATTTCATGGCTGAAGTTTCACCAATCAACAATCCTGAACAGCAATCCGAGATCATAGCATATGTGCAACCAACAACTTCTATTCAATAGTCCCATGAGCCCGATGGAAATCAAATTTGGTCTCTATATTTCGACGGTTCCAAGTCTAAAGAAGGAGCTGGTGCAGGCTACATCATTATCGATCCGGCAGGTAATAAGACATTAATGGCTTGTAGACTAGAATTTGAATGTACTAACAATACCGTAGAATATGAGGCTTTACTACAAGGTCTCAGGAAAGCCTTGGATATGGGCATTCAAAATCTGGTTGTATTCGACGACTCTGAAATAGTGGTCAGATAGGTAAGAGACTCTATACACTGTCTTTCCCTGCATCTCAAATGTTACCGGTCTGAGGTATGGAGTTTAAGGAACAAATTTTCTACTTTTGATATAAATTCCATTCCTAGATTAAATAATGCTGAAGCAGATCTACTAGCTAATGTAGCCTCTAAACTTCTTCCTGCAGAAGGCTTATCCCTAAACGCATTCTCCATGGAGCTATTGTTTCGACCATCTGTTCCTGACAATATCACAAATTGGAGAGTATTTGACGATGATCAGCAGATCATTAACTTTCTGCACATGGAAGAAACCTTTCAAGGCCCTGTGATAGATGAACGAACGCACGACGAAAATTTGCACGACTTTACGGTAATACCTAATCCGAAATATCCTGAAGCTCTATTGGACATGGTAAATTTCATACCCAAATATGTTGTTAGATTAGAAAAGTTTTATGATTTTGAAGATAAATTTAAAAAGACGGTCAATTGCAAAACCAAAAGTTCCTCATTATCTTATGAAAAAGTCAATTTAGGGACTACTGAAAATCCTCAGTGTATCAACTTAGGCTTGGGATGTTCTAGACAAGAAAAAACTGCTTTTGTTAAATTATTTAAAGAATTCAAGGATGTCTTTGCATGGACTTACGATGATCTTAAAACGTTCTATCCTAATATTATACAGCATGTCATCCCGATGAAGCCCCAAACCTTACCCTTCCAACAGAAACCGAGGAAAATGCATCCTAAACTAGAACCGACCGTTCAAAAAGAATTGAATAAAATCCTAAGTGCTAAAACAATTTTTCCTATTAGACACACTCAATGGGTATCCAACCTTGTCCCAGTTCGGAAGAAAAATGGGGAAATTCGACTTTGTGTCGATTTCCGAAACCTCAACAAAGCATCTGACAAAGATAATTATCCTGTCCCGCCCATGGAACAGATCCTTCAACAAGTATCTGGTTCCAAGAGGCTATCTTTATTGGATGGTTTCTCCAGATACAACCAAGTCTTGATGTCTCCGCCAGACCAACTAAAAACTACCTTCTGTACCCCGTGGGGCACTTATGCTTATCGCAAAATGCCCTTTGGATTGATTAATGCTGGTGCTACCTTTCAGAGAGCAATGGACATTTCTTTTAGAGGCTTAATCAATCACTCCGTAGTAGTCTACTTAGATGATGTGACCGTTTATTCTAAAAACAAAGATGATCATCTAGCTCACTTACGAGCCGTTCTGCTACGATGTCGTAAATACGACATCTCCTTGAACCCCAAGAAGTCCATCTTTGCAGTAGAATAGGGTAAATTACTAGGATTCATTGTGTCTAGTGATGGAATGATTATTGACCCCGAGAGGACTTAAGTCATCACTAAACTCCCCCCACCTACTTCCAAAAAATCCATGCAGTCTTTCCTAGGCCAGATTAATTTCATGAGAAGATTTGTCCCCAGTTTCTCTGAAATGGTCAGGCCTCTCCAGAACCTGATTAAGAAAGACACCCAATATCGCTGAGGACCCACAGAAAATCAAGATTTTAATGACATAAAGAAGGCCATAATAGACGCTCCATCTCTCATGAGCCTTGATTTCTCTCAAGATTTTACACTCTATACTTTTTCCTCTGATCGTTCCTATGCTGCAATCCTAACTCAGAAGAATTCCAAGAAAAACGAAGTACCCATCGCCTTTATGAGCTCTGCTTTCAAAGGTGCCGAACTTAACTACCCAACAGTCGATTGGCAAGCCTATTCTGTTTTCAAAGCAGTTAAGCATTTTTGGTCCTATCTTTTGAAGTCAAGGACGAAGGTCATTATCCCCTACCCTGCCGTAAGGAACTTGTTAGTGCAAAAGGAGTTAGGAGAGAAAAGAGCCAACTGGGTCACCTCCCTACAGGAGTATGACCTAGAAATCACCCCAGCACATATCGTGAGAGGCCAAGGGTTGTGTAAATTGGTTTTTGATTCAGAAATAGGACAATGAGAAGATAGTGATACGTCAAACCTAGAACAATGCAATCAAAGTTTGATTTGTTGCGCACAAAACCTCGTAAGTCCTTGGTACGACGATATTAGATACTGTCTTGAACATGAATTAGCACCCCGTCACCTTAACCCCACCAAAAGAAGAGCATTGAGACTAAATTCCGCCTCCTTTCATCTAGTTAATGGTATACTGTTTCGTCAGAATTTTGACGGCGTACTGATGCGTTGTCTTGAAAAATACGAAGCAAAAAATGTCTTGCTTGAGTTGCATGCAGGAGAAGCTGGTGGTCACTTCGGTGGTGACACCACTACTCATAAGGTTTTAAGAGCCAGTTACTACTGGCTCACACTTTTTAGGGACGCCCATGCCTTGTGTCATAAATGTATCATTTGTCAGAAAGCATCAGGGTGGTTGCAAAAACCAGCCTTCCCCTTGCAACCCGTTTCAGTTGATTCTCCTTTCCAGCAATGGGGCCTTGATATCATAGGTCCTATTAACCCTCCATCCTCACAACAACACAAGTATATTGTGACATCCACTGATTACTTTACTCGATGGTATGAAACCTCCGCGCTAAGAACCGTTAACACAAGTCAGGTGATCTCTTTTCTAAACTCGAATATCATCACTCGTTTCGGTATCCCTGATTGTCTAGTCTTTGATAATGCTTCATACTTTTCTTCTCTTGAGATGAGTGAGTTTGCTTTGGAGAAAGGAATAAAACTGAAGTATTCTACTAGTTACTACCCCTAGGGCAATGACTTAGCATAATCAACAAACAAGAACTTGATCAAAATTATCAAGAGAACCGTGGTTGAAAATCACAAGAACTGGCACAATGCACTACTGAATGCACTATGGGCTGATATGGTAACACCCAAAGCCGCTATAGGTAACTCCCCCTTTTTTCTCGTTTATGGTAGAGAAGACATTCTGCCACCTCACATTCTTCTTCCTTCACTTCAGTTGTCACAAAAAGTCCAAGAAGAAGATTGTCCCCCTTTAGAAAGCCGCATTAATGCTTTGATGAAGTTAGAAGAAGTAAGAACCCAAGATAAGCGTAAGTTAGACCAACATCAACAACTGATTAAAAGATGGTTCGATTCTAATTTTGCTTCTGATAGGAATTTTGAAGTAGGCGATCTCGTCCTGAAGTGGGACAAACCACACGAAGGGAAGGGTGAGCACACCAAGTTTCAAAATTTATGGCTTGGGCCATTTTTGATTGCTGAAAAGTTGGGTCCTAGTTCCTTTCGATTACAGAATCTTGAAGGGCATCTTGACACCTATCCGGTGAATGGCCAAGCCCTAAAAAGATATTTTGCTTGATTACTGCCCATGTATATTATGTAAATATTTTGTTTTTGTTTGTTTTTTTTCATTTTCTTTCTATTTTCATTTTGATTTGAATTGATCAGTTTTTTTTTTTTTGAAAAATATGCATACCTATGCACTGAGCCATTCAGACAAAGACCATTGAAAAATTTCTTCGCTGAAATAACTTTTGAAAGTTCCATACGAACATTAGTGATATATTTCTGAAACTGATATTTATGTTGGAATATTTTGTTGTTTGAAAGAATTTTACTGATTTCAATCTCTGAGCAAAGTTTGTCATGATCATCTATTATCTTTTTACGCTGTCCCTTTTTCTCAAAGGAATGACTCAAAAGATGTCTCCCTGTCATAGTAAGTTGTTTTGTAAATAAAACATTTCTGGAGCTGAATAAATGACAGTGTTAAATAATTCTGATGAGGTCTGAAAAAATATGTTAAAATATCAAGACTTTCAGCGTCACCCCGCTCATATATCTACAAAAGAAAAACAAAATAAAAATATTAATAAGAGTTGTGGGAAGTTCTTGTAAACCTGCCAGGATACTGAACAGGTCTGATGGCAGCGGGTAAATGCATGCATGGCGTCAAGACAACTTCGTCAGGGTACTGAACAAGCCCGCTGGCAACAAAGCAGTGTCGGGTACATGAAAATCTGTAAAAATTATGAGAAACCTCTTTAATGTCCTTTATTCTGATCTAGAACTTCTTGACAGGATACAGATGTCAGAGTGGGTTAAATGACAACCTTGTCGAGGCTATGGACGCCTGCTGGAAGCAGTGGCCATGCCAACGGTATCGAAGATTTTATCATTAATATCGTGACTTGCTGATTTTAAGACTGTTATTAGTTTTCATCTTTTAAAACATCGTTGGAAAAGATGGTAAATGATGATGTTTGTACGATTTTCTGATTGTTGTTTTTGAGTTGAAATTTTCTTTGCTGTCCTAATCTGAATTTATTTCTTTTGACAGAGATAACTACTTCTACCAGTGTATCACCATTGTTGGCAGCCAATTCAATTTTTTCCATTGCCCTATAAATTTCCTACACCTATGTCTTCTGAAATTCAAATTGCCATCGGATTTTTTAAATAGACGATATTTTCATCCCTTGCGACATTTGCAAATTGGTCTCCATTTAGTTTTCATGACTGTAAGTGTGAAAAATCCTCCATCGTCATTTGAACTGTCATGATATTTGCATTGATATTTTGAGTGGCACTTACCTTTGGTTTATCATTAAGTGGATGTAAGGATTTTCAAACTATGGCTATTTGCCTATTCTTACTTTGATTGCGCAACTGGATTTTATTAAACTGGTAAGGCATTGAGCATGAAAATTTATGTTTTTGAGACTTGCCTAGTCATTGAATTACATAGGGGTCATGGTTTATTTTTGTTTTTATATTTATGATGTGATCCTTATTGTTATGGCTCTTGGCTTGTCGATTTTATAAATATCGATTATCACTATGTTTTAAACTTTGATTACACACTTATACGATGGCGCATATTTAACTTTTGGGTGTGATTCCACATTGAATGACAATGGTTTGAAGTTTTACGATGGCGCATTGATTTTTATGGTTGGCCAAATGATAAGGTTTTAAAACTATGCTATGATTGATTCAACAGAAGGTTAAATTTGGCGGTTGTACTTTTCCATTACTATTATGCATGGTGGTGAATAATCCCACCACCCTCGCATGTGCACATTAATGCTTCCCCTTTGATTGTTCGTAGCTGTTAGCCCAAACAACTTTGCTCCTGTGTGTTGCTGTTTTCGAACCAAACCCTTACCATGTGCTCGCACCATGGCTCCAGCCGTGAGGGATGAACCCAATGGTAGCCAGGCTCTATTGATGTTCGACAGTGCCCACAGTGACCTTGAGGAAGTTGGATGGCTCCCGTTCATACAAAAGTTTGATGTTTTTAACCTCTGCATTGCTCGGTAATTCGCTTTAACCTTTGATGGCTGTTGAGCCAAGGTCGGGGATGTTCAGTTGGAAATTGACGAGCAATTTCTCAGTTTAGATACGGGTTTGCCTGCCACTGGACAACGATGGTCCAAGAATTGCAAAGTGGAAGAGGTCCCTTGGACACTGCTCTTCCAGTCACGTAAGGTTAGCTCCTGTGACAAAGGTTTGCCCGTGAACATGCTCAAGCAACGTTGCAACGTTGGCACGATTTGCTGATGATAATCAAATAGTTTATCACCTGCGAGGGTCGGTACAGGTTTGTTTTCTTACACCACCTTCATTTGCTTATGGTTTTCATGGGCTATGAGATTAATATGCCTTATTACTTGCATAGAAGCCTGTTTAAAATGTCTAAGAGATACAAAAGGTACCAGGCTGATAACAACCTTTTTCACTATGGGCTGGTTAAAATTATTGTTGTCTGTCATTTAGGGATACACAGAGACTGTTGGAACGATTTTCTTACTCGCAATGATTTTGAGGATTCAAACCCTCCACAAGTTGACAAACCTGTGGTGAGCGAGGGCAAGTCTGTACCCCCAGTACCCTACAATATTCTTTTACCTAAACCCTTACCTGACTCACCTATCGACCTACCCCACTCTGTGACCAAGGATGTCGAGACTGTTAAGAATTTGGCTAAAAGGCCTAAAGCCAAACCTACTGCAAACGCCAAAGGCAAAAATAATTCCCGTCTAATTTCTCAAATGGAGAGGAACAAGCCAAAACCTCCGGTCAATCCTAGCCCTATCGTGGTGAGTGAAGACTCCGACTCGGAAGTGGAGCGTTACTTGGCTAGTGAATACCCCTATTCGAAAGGTCTGTGTGCCAAACCCTCATATGACTTTGTGACAAACCTACCCCTTTGCCTACAAAATGACCCTAATTACCTAGGCATTAAGCTGCCTTGTGAAACCCCCAGTCATTCATCAAAACCCTCTCCTGCTCTGCCTCAACCTACAGTGCCTTCCTGTGATCAATGTAGCTCGTGGTTAGAGAGATATTATCTTGATGTACCGATGCTACAGTCAAGAATTCACTCTTTGGAGGACCAAGTTGCACGACTTACCAGTCAAAAGGCCAAATTGCAAGCCACTGATAAGAAACAGAGGATGACAGGATCTATTTTGTTTAAAAATGTGGAGTCAGCTATAGTGGTCGTGAATTCAAAATTGGCATAATTTGAGCAGCCTCACTGGTATGTTCTATCACTTGTTTATACAACAAATTTGAATTATTGCAAATAGCTCTGATTATAGCTTGGATTTGATCTGTCACATTATATGCATTATGTACATAGTTTTGTTTTGATTGATCGAATTTCGTTTTCCCAGTTTAGCTTTGATTGGATTTTCTTCGATTCGATTGATTGTACTATGGATTTGATTGGTTTGATTTACCTTAAATTTGATACTCTGCTGTCAATTGAAGTCATTTGTATTTATTCTAAACACAAGCTGTTTCTCGTATTTCAATTTTGAACACAATCAAGTTTCGATTCGAATTGGTTATAATGTATATGATATGATTGGCAATAATGGTTAATCGTTGTGGTTTTATGTCCCATATGATTTTCGACCAACAGGGATACAATTTGGATTATGTTCAATATGTTTCTGTTTATATGCACCCGAATCGTGAATAGACACGAATCGTAACAATTATACCCAGCTGCTTGATTCGCATTAGTTTACTCCACCATGTTATCAGTCCGATTCATATTGTATTGAATATACTGTTTAAATTTGATTTGAATAACGAAAGTGATTATATCCAGGTTCACGATTTGTTTCTATATTTAACTCAGTCACGATTTGTTTCGATTGTTGCCCAGTTTACGATTATCACCTCTTTCGATCTGATGATGGTTGTGATCATTATCAATTGATCCTGTCTATTGTCTGTGTGACACTCAGCGATCGAAATCTATGGTGAATTTTGGTTGATGTTGTTATGAATGTTTTATTTACCCATAATTGTAACAGTCTTTCGATCTTTGTGTTTAATTAAAACAACATGAATCTTATGCTACCATAACGAATGGATTATGATTGTGTTGGATTAGAATGTATCACACACGATATGACTCACTATTAATTTCTTTTGATATGAAACAGTCTTGTTACTGTTTGACCCGATTTTATGGTAAAAGAAAAACAGAGTATTCTTACCCCTGTTTTCGATTGAATCACTGTTGATTTTGTTTAATTTGAATGATAAAGTCATTTGAATCATTAGTGATTCATTTTTAATGTTTATTGAAAGAAAATTGGATTAGATTCTTTTAAAAAGATTTGATTTGATTTCTATTTGATCCTGTATGCTATTTTAGACTAGTTACAGAATCAGATGATTCTGTAGCTAAGTCTGTAAGATTAGATTTTTATTGTTTTGTTAATGAAATATCTTTCTAACTTGATATTTTTGGTCTATTGCAGATGAATTCAAAATTACAGTGGATTTGATGAGCAATTAGGGGATATTTGAAATATTTCACTTGCATTTTAGTTTCTTAGTTTAGTTGATTTTAGGGATATTTTCCCAGATTATGTAAAACAGTTTGATATTATCCACAGGGTGGTTTTAACCTGTGGAGAGACTTATAAATACCTATCATTTTTGTAATAATGATCATCCTCATTCGTGGGAGAACAAGGATATGGAGTTTTAATACAAACTGAGGCAGAATTTGGTGTTTTGTTACATCTTTAGCTTCTCATTATATCAATATTCTGTTTCATGTTGTGTATATCAATTTGTATCTAGTTAATGACTACTTTAGCTATCTTAATCATGTGCAAATGATATAATTTTAATCACTGTAATCCATATCTGATTTCTTCCAAGCATTTAAAAAACATAGCAATTGCTTAGTTCAGTTTGTGAATGGAAGATTTCTCTTCTTCATGAGTTGAATTATTAAACATAAGTTTTTGTATAACAGGTTTCCCTTATTGTAGAGATTTATAAATCACAAAATTGTTATGATTTTTTATGTCTTGTTTGTCCTGTAAACAACTCAAAGAGCAGCGCAACCTATCATTTACGAGAAACTTTTGGATTAACCAGTGTGAGTTTACTGCCTCCGACCAGCTTCGAAGTCATCATACGCAGGACAAATTAGGAGTGCTTCCAGGTCAGTTAGTCGCTTGTTTGTTTATTGTTTTTATTAGTAGTTCAGTTCAGATATTAGTTTAGTTAGAGTTAGTATATTAGATCGTTTAATTTCAGTAGGTTTATTTCTTATTCATAAAATCAAAAAATCAAGAATATCTCTGGCTGTCTTAGGACATAAAGCATATGAGTTTTACAGGTTTTATTTAAATTTGCGAGTTGTGTATATTGTATATTTGTGAATAAGTTGTATTATAACTAGTATCTGGACGGTTATTTAGTAGAGTTAGTGTAATAGTAATTAGTAGAATAGTTAGTGTAATTTGTATTTAGTTTTAGTTTATATAGTAGTTTGTTTCAATTAGATTAGTGTATTAGTTTTTTTTTATTGTTAGTTAGTTTAGTTTCTTTTATTTTAGTTTTAGTTTGTTTGTTTAGTTAGTTTTAGTTAGTTTTATTTGTTTTAGTTAGATTAGTTAGTTTAGATTAGTTTTCTCTTTGGTTCTCTTAGGACCTTAGAGCGGCCAACGGAGCCGTTAAACCCGTCAGGGTGGTTCATTCCAAACGTATTGGGTTATTAGACAACCCCAGACCGGTTCCACTCTCTCAGTTGACAGACGGACAATTTCGCCCATCAACAGGGGGATGTTGTCCCTTAGCTTGTAGGTGTGTCTTGTTTACGTAGGGTAGGAGTCGTCCCTCCTTATTGATCTATGCATATTTTTCCTAGTTTCCCTTGTGCCAGTGTGTGGAGTCATAGTTTTTTTTCCCTATTCTACGGGCGTGGGTCTCACCACCAGCTGTGTCGTCTAGCTATACTCGTTGTTGTTCTCCTGTTTTGTCAAAAAAATTTGCATTGGTGTGTCACTTGTAAACATAACAATGGAGTCATTACACTTTATCTCTCCTAGATGACTTTGACAACAACATAAAAAAATTTATTTATGTACTTGGAAAATACATGAGGTAAGTAATGTTTGATAAGGAAAATGTACTTCTTATGTGAGTTGTAGCGGAACTTATTGACATATTGTGTTTTCTCTGCAAATTTATGTATGTCTTGATATTATTTTATCTCATCGACATTTGTAGGTGGCTATCATCAAAAGAAATTCATAAAGAAGATATAAGGTATTGGAATAGAGAAATTCCCCGACTAATGTGTCAAATGAAATAGTATCTACCTCCAACATTTTTCAATGCACAAGAACACTACCTCATACACCAAGTTGAGGATATTGAATTATGTGGACCAATACACACAAGGTTGATGTGGATGGTGGAGAGGCAGTTGAAGTCATTGAAATATTTTGTTAGAAAAAGAGCACGTCTGAAGGGTTCTATGGTTGAGGGATATATGGTATATCAATGCATGGTGTATATTAGTCAATATCTACCTAAATGAGTAGAAAATATGAATGTGCCTCGCATTTGGCATCTCGACTCCATCAACACATTTGAAGGGGAGGTCCTATTGGGGAAAGGTAAAATGAGTAATGTGAAAGGTAATTATTAGATGTTGACATAGATTTAATATATTACACATTTATTTTTCCAATTTTATTTTATCATACTAATTTTTTACATTTTTTGTTCCTCCATATTGAACTATATTAAATTATTCCTTTATTAACAATAGATAATTAATGATATTAAATTGCTATTTTATCATTTAATTTCTCAAGAGTGGGATGCTTTACATTTATACATTGCAAATAACCTTGATTGTATGGAGCATTGGATAGAATATACTGAATAATACTTCGATAGGTTATCATGGGAAGGGGTGAGTAAGATGATTAAAACAATGCATCGTCATCGAGATCAATTTCCTGTTCTTACATCAAGGGAAGTTTATCTAGCCTTTGGTTTAAAAGATAAACAGGAAAGTAAATTTTTTACCCACATTTTCCTAGTTATTTCCCAATTTTTCAATGTATTTGGTTTGTTTAATTTTTGAAATATATATTTACTAAGTCCTATATGAGGTTTATTAATTGGCAATGTATTTTTTACTTGTTGTCCATG
>ML831445.1:61132-75876 GCA_009831015.1 Picea engelmannii | reverse complement strand
GTGATCCTATCTATGCTATTGATATCTAGTAAATTGAAAGTAACCTAATAATAGCAGAAACTTTAACACTCTGGAGGGTGAGAAGGGTCTCGAGGGGATGCCATTGATCAAGATGGAGAACATAGCTGAAGAGGTAAGGTTGACTATCCAGGAGACCCAATTGGGTTCAAAACCGAAGGTGAGGAGAGTTGATTTTAAGCAACTCCAACTTAATTTATCAAAGGATTTACAGAGATCCATTTTTAGGAGCATACCTTGGGATTGGTCGAGTGAAGCGAGTGGATTACTTTGTGGGCCAAGATGACACTATCTAGAATTTGTCTTTTCTCCACATATCCTGATTTTTCTGAAGAAATTATGAACGATAATATTGGTTTAAGGTGTGTTGCAATGATCTTCATTAAGAGTTTGTAGATGACATTGCAGAGGGCAATGGGCCAAAAGTGTGAAGGGGAGGTGGTGTTGTTTTCTTTAGGTATGAGGGTGAGAAAGGTTGCATTGAGGGATTTGAGGACCTACCCAGATATTCTTGAGTCCTTGATGATTTCCCAAACATCTTCGCAAATGATGCTCTAACAGTTGTGGAAGAAATCAGGAGTGAACCCATTTGACCCAGGAGCTTTTCCCAGTGAGGTGTCCCTTAGGGATTAATCGACTTCCTCCTGGGTGATCGGTCTCATGAGTTCCTCATTCTTCTCTTTGGTGACCTCCTTGGGTATTTTCTTTAGTATGGAGTCTATTGTTCGGGAGTGATATAATGGGGGTTATGATAGAAGGTTTTTGTAGTAGGAGAGCATTTCCTTTTCTATATCAGCGTGTTGTTGAATTTTCGTTCCTTGATTTGAGACCAGGTGAGTAAAGCGATTTGTTTGGCGTCACTGGACCATGGATATGTGAAAGAATTTGGTGTTTTTCCCCCTCTTTTAACCATTGTATGCGATATTTTTGTCTCCAGAGTATTTCTTCCTGTGCCCATATTTCTTCTAGCTGGTTGCTTAGTAGACTCTCCTGATTCTTTAGGGATTCTGTGAGGCCTTGCCACCTGATCTGATGTTGGAGGCTTTGCATTTGTTGGTTGAGATTTTCCTGAGTGTGAAAGATATTGTCGAAGGTGGACTTATTCCAGGATTTCAAATGTTGTTTGAGATTTTTTAGCCTCTATTGGAATCTATACATAGGGGTCCCTATTTGTATGGCCGCTTCTTCCCACCACAACTTGATGTTCGCTTGGAAGTCTGGGTGTGTCAACGAGAATTTTTCAAAGCAGAAAGGATTTCTTTCGGGGGTTCCACTGATGTTAATTGTTAGGAGAATCGACCAGTGGTCCAAACCTGGGGTGTTAATGACCGTGGCATTCCAAGCTAGACCATCCAACATTACGTCTTCTGAAATGAGGAATTGGTCTAATCTACTGGAGACATGTTGAGCCCTCAAGCATCTGTTGGACCATGTGAAAGGTCCATTGTCTGTTCCTACATCTATGAGTTTCAAAAGTCCAATGATGTGGTTGAAATTCTCGCTGTCATTTCCCAAAGTGCACATGTCCCCCTTTTCTTCCTCTAGACATGTTATCATGTTGAAATCTTCCCCAAGGATCCATCTTTGGGAGCCGATGTGATTGGCTATCCAATCCAAGTGATGGAGGAAGGATTCCTTGTCTCCTGGTCTGGTGGGTCCATAGACATTTGTGATGTAGCCAAGTTTGTTCAAGCCAATAAGGCGGAAGGAGGTTGTGATGGTCCATTTGGAAGTGAAAAATTCATCCAGCAGAACTGTCGATGGATTCCAAAGCATCACCAGGCCACTAGATGCACACTTGGCATCGAATTCCACGTGATGCGCTTGCTTCCAACATTTTTGAAGAGTGGAAAAATCTTCCTCTCCCATGCATTTTGTTTCCTGTAGTAAAAGTATGTTTGGCTGATCCTTCTTAATTCTTTCTCGAAGCAAACATTGTTTTCTTTTTGCATTGAGGCCCCTTATATTCCAGGATAGCATCTTCATGAGGATGGTGGGGGTTGGAGGGGAGAGAATATGTATGAGATCAGATGTATCTGACCTGAGTTGAAAAGAAAGTTACCGACATCTTGAATGAGTTGATGTTTTGGTTTCCTGCCCCTTTTTTTCTCATCTTTTGTGGGTTTGCGTGGATCCTTCAAGGTGCCCTTTTGTATTCCGATATTTGTATTGGCTCTGGATGATCCTCCTGCCGAAGAGTTGAGAAATAATTTATGTACTTTGCATAGATGGTCTATTGGAATGGTGTACAGTTGTTTCTTGTGATAAGCTTGCTCCAGGTGTGCAATGTCAATGCTTTCTAACTCTTGATATTCCAGTTCTGTGTTTGGGTCTCCTATTTCCGGTCCGAGTGTAGAAAGAAGGGAGGTCTCTGAGGGTGGTGGTTGAGAAGAAGATGGGGTTGGTTGGTTTGGATTCATGGAGCTTTGGCCTTTAGCAGAAGTTGTCAGTGGGTTGGCTGAAGAGGAGGAGATATCTGTCGGGGTTTGGAGGGCTTCGAAGGAGTTCTTGGTTGGGGGTCCTGGGGGGGCTGAGGGGGTGATTTTTTGGCTTGATGCCTGCGTTGACCCGTGACTAGGGTAAAACCATCCTTGAACTTTTCAGAGTCTTCTGGAGAGGGTTTGGTGGGGTTATTTAAAGGGAACTCGCGGAAGAGATGTCCATGCTCGTCGAATTTCCAACAGTGAAAGGGGATGTGCTCATAGTCTAGGGTTTGGGACCATTCATCATCTTGGTAATCCAAGGTAATGGCTTCGGGGAGAGGTTTGGAGATGTTCAAATAAAAACAAATGTGGGCATAAGCAGTGTACCTTTGTTGTCTTATCGCCTCCGAGGCTTTGACATAGATGCCAATGGTGTTGCCAATTCCTACGAGAATATCTTCCATCTAGAATTCATGTGGGAGTGAGTAGAGTCTCAGCCAGACTGAAGCATGTTTGAAGTCTTCCTTTTCAAGGTTGAATCTTTCCATCCATAAATTAAGGAAAAGGCTTGCCGAGTTGTAGAAGTACGCCCCTCCTTCAAAGATTCAGTTTCTGTCTTCCAGGTTATGCAAGATGATAATAAAGAAGCCTTTTGATCCATGTTGGAGATCATAGTGGCCCTTGGGCTTCCACCAGTGATGAATCCATTTGAATAGGTCCTTTTCCAAAGGCCATAGCCCCAAAAATTTCCCTATCAGGGTGAAATCCCTCACGTATTGTTTTTTATCTTCTATTCTTGGAGAGTTGATGATATATTTCAGAGTGATCTGGGCTTGCGGGATACATTTTCATGGTTCCCAAGTGCGATTGGTTTTCGTGTGGTTGGCTTATGGATCAATTTCCATTGGCTTTTCCTTCAAAATATCTTCCTCCCAAATGATCCGTTGCATGCCATCTGGGAGTTCGAAGATCGATATTTTGGAATGGTTGGAGTTGTTCTCCTTGGCAGTGACAGAACTATAGGAGGGGGTCGAGAGCCCCCCTCCTCCAGCCTCCATGGCCACAACAACAAGAGAGAGGTGGCATGTGTTGGGTTCAAAGCAGAGAACCCTAGTCAAAGATTGCGTTTTCTTGTTTTTCATCATAATGGCAATATTGTTATTATGGTTATTTTGGTTAAATAAAATTCTGGGAATATCACATTGGTTACTATGTAATACAGTTTCGAAGGCCAGTGAGCAATTTTTCTAAGGAAGCATTAGCTTTGGGTTATTGTTTCGAAACAAAGTATTATTTAAACTTTAAAATTTTTGAACAAAAGGATATTTTGTTTGCAAGTTTACATCAGAGATAGCATGGTTTGATTTTTCATTTGAACAATATCCGTATATTTTCCCCACCATTCTATCATTTTTCGCTTATTACACTCCCTCCATGATCTCGATTTCACTTATTCATCCATGTTCTGTGATATTAATTTTAAAGAGGAGTCTGTGTGGAAATAAAGGGAAGTTAATATAGCAAGGGTTGAGGACTGATATTCTTGATATTTTTATATACACAGTTAATTTTTTTATTAATTGTTGAACAATATTCGTATATTGATTCCCCTCCATGATACCATTTTTCACTAATTACACTCCCTCCATATTTCCCATGAACCCTATCATTCTCTGTTCACATGGAAATTAATAAATGATGTGTTATGGATGGATTTGCATGTATCTTGTGTTAATTTTAGAGCCAACTTTTGATTCATGTAAGAAGAGTTTCATGTATGGTTTATTAAGAAACTTCATTACTGACAAACTATTTCTACAGGATGAGCTTTTTCAGTAGAGGTAACAATGGTCGAAATAACAGAGGCAGGAAAAATTGGAATCGAGGCCATAGGAGGCCTAGATTTTCTATCCATTTTCACGCTGACCCGCAAGAATTGAACTAGTTGTTCCAAGCTGGGTTATTTAATTGGGTTGGCCATGGGATACTGGACCTTTGAACAAAAATACCCCCTTTCCATCCTCCTCAGAATATTCCTGACATTCTCGTTCATATACATGTGTCTTTGTAGCCCGAAGTCCCCACAAATGACGGTTGGTAAGAAATTGTCCACCAGCCTGTGTCTCACCATCGTGGTTGGCCCACTGTGTCATTACCTTTACCACCACCAATTAACCCCAATGTTCAAATTGCTCCTTCTGTTTCTCCAGTACAATCCTCGCACGCTAGCAAGAGATTGAAAACCTAGATTCCACAACTTGTGCAAGACAAAGGAAAAGCAACGACCTCCCCCTCTAGTCCATCCACTGACTCCTCCAAATATGTTTCTTCCCTCCTCCAACTCAAGGATGGATGCTCCCATGTGATCAGTGAAATACAACCTCAAAGGTCTAACCAACCAAAGGCCACTCAAGAGAAATCAGTTGGGGACAACAATGAGAAGAGGAAGTATGCCTCGCAAAGCAACAAATATGGGTTTTGAATTTTTTTTTTTATGATTTTAAGTGATGAGGACAATGTTTAATGGTTTTCAGTATGTTTTAGACAACAAGCCTTATTTTTGGATATTTTGTGGATAATGTGAATATATTCTTTTTGGGATATGATATAAATTATGGCTGATATTTAATATTTAGTTTAAGTGATATCCACGGGAGTTACAAGGGTGTTATATGGTCTAAATGATTATTATTTTTTTATATATTTTTCATTTGATGGTGACAAGAAGAAATAATGGGAGTCACAAGGGGTCCCACCTATTTAGTCATTATTAATTAAGACCCTTATTTATATATTATTATTATTATTTATTTCTCCTAAACTAATTTGTTAAGTCAATTTTCCTTAACTAAAGAAAGTAGTTGAACTACTTCAACTGATTGAGAAATAATAAAATCTCAATTGGATGAAGAGACAAGGGGAGAATAGAAGGAGAAAGATACAATAATAAGGTTTTCTCTTTAGTTAAATGAGATAGTTTCAGTTTTCATTCATTTATGAGTTCACTTGAAATCCTAATCCTCTTGTTGACAACAGGGTCTCATTGTAGACAACAAAGTTCAGGACTAAATTTTACTTTTCGGCCACTTGTTTTAGAGGTGTTGATTCATCCTTGATAGTCTGTGTATTCTTGTCTGTTTGTGAATTAATTTTCATGGCTGATGACAAATATCTTGTAGATTTAAAATGGCAACAGTTTGTGGCAAGCTAATCTGGATCATTGATTTCAGTTTTATTTTGTTGTTGGAGTCTTTTTTTATGGTGCACATCGGAGATATCTAAATTTGACTTTGGTCCACACCCTCGCAGGGGTTTGTAAAGAGAAATACACTTTTGGTATCTCAAAATGAAATAAAATCATATTTATGTTCTGTCTCATACATGTGTTTTCATTTCTTGGTTACTTTTTTCCTTTTGGTCTCCATGTTTACTTTATTGTAAAATCTGTATACATTTCAATAGCTTTGTATAAATTTTATTTCGCATTACAACATATAAAAATTATAAAATCATCCTTAATCCTTGTAATTAATACTCACGGATTGAGTGAATGTTTTTGAGGCTATAAATCCCAAGTGACATTCCCAACTATCTTGTCCTAGCCAGGAAAGATCTCAAAATGATTGAGTAAGGTGTTCCATACCTTTTCCTGAATAGGAGGCACAAATTTGATTGGATATGGATTGTTAATTATTCAACAGTTCATATCTCGAGTTCCATAAGAACAAATCAGGAATCATAGGGATCGTTGGAAATATGGAGTAGTAAGAAATATGTTGGTAGAATCCTTTTCACCAATTTGACCACAGACACACCTAGAAAATTCGAGGAACAAAGAAGATATATATAAACAAGGTCGAAGATATTTCCAATAATTGTGACTCATAGACTTCCTACAAAGAGAATTTGACGACTAATTATTTTTCTTAAATTTTGTTCATAATGTTCACATATTCATTAATGAAGATATATGAGAAATTTGAATTATATGATAAGAAAAAAAATTAATTCAAAGAGATGTAATTGTTGGCAATTAAATAATGTGAAAGGCCTTCCTTGTTTTATAAAAGAAATACCATTGAATGAAAGAGAGACTTTTTCCCATTGTAACATCAATGATACTATTATCTCATGGAATAATGAGCAAAAGACACTTTGGGATCATAAATGTTTGCGACTGTAAATGAGACTATTCTACATCTGTTGTTGTTTCATGAGTTTCTTGAATGATTTGTTATATGAACTATTTTTGTACATGTTATTTAATATGCTTATGCATTTATGATTTCTTATAATGGATACATGAATGATGTTGTAGGTGTAATATACAACTAGTTGTGATTCATATCTATAACTTTATCACTTTAACATATTGTTGTTTGTCATGAATTATTTATGTAAGTAGTAATACACTTTTATAATGTATCTATATTTTAAGAAATGCTACTGTAGGATAGGTTAGAAATAGTTAGAATAGATAGTTATCTTTTTCTTTAATTAGATTAGGTTTAGGATTAGTTCAAATTCTTTTGGGAAGTCAATTGACTTGTCTTCCTCTTTTTCTTCTAATTCTTAGCGGCAACTAGGTCCACATACTGGTCAGAATTTTCCATCCCAAACTAGAGCGAGTCTAATTGGGACTCACCATCAAGAATTTTTCCTTACCTACTTGATATGTCAATTCAATCTATTAATAGAAATGGCTCTAGAAGGAGGGATATATGACAAGATAATCCTATGAAGTATTTCTTGTTAATTCATTTTTTATTATTAATGGATCCTTCCAAAATCTCTTTATGGAGATGTATTTTTGGTTCTATACCTCATCACACTCCTAGAAAGATAGTCAATCTCTTGTTGAAAATTAAATTTAATGGTGAGGGAGAGACATCTGCATCTGAACATATCATTCAATTTTGTTTAAATTGTAATTCTCAAAATATTACTCATGAAGGTGTCATATGCAGTTTATTCACTCTTAATTTTGAAGGCTTAGCTAAAAGCTGGTGTGAGACTTTGTCAATTGCCTCTATTCACACATGGGAACAATTTATCAGTGAATTTTTGCATGCTTTTGAGAATTATGATTATGATAAATTATGTGAGACAATGCATAACCTTAGGAAAGAAAAAAATGAATCTCCAGAAGACTTTTCTATAAGGTTTATACCTCTTTTATATAGATTTCATTTGGATGATATGACCTTTATCAGTGATTCATTTCTACTTTTGATTTCTCTTTATAATGAACAATACTAGCTAGTCGATGATGAATCCAAGTCATGCCTTAATGCTAATTTACACGTTAATTTGGATTCAAATGAAAATTCACTTTTGATTTAACAATTCACTTTTGGACCTTTATTGACTTTGGAGGATATGGATTAGAGAGGACATGCTTTTTTGGAACAAGCATATGTATCACCTCCCTAATTTCTCAAGAAGATAGTTAGAAATATTGTGCATTTAATTATCAATTTGGGGTTCGCATGGAACTTGTGAACTATCATGCATTGTATATGCAGGAACAAATATTATTTCTATGTTTTGTAGTCATAGTATCAATTATTACATTTGTGGTCGGAGTATGGACAATTCTCAAGGTATGGAAATGTTCTACATAAATCCACATTTGCACACATTGCAGAAATGAAAGCATACTGACATGAAATTAAATCACTCTAGACATGGTGGGCTCCTCAACTCCATGATTTCAACCACTTGCAGGTATTGTTAAATTAATTGCAGAATTGAAACTCTAAATTAGTTTTGCAGAAATTGAAATTCACACCACGCTTGATGAAAATGAATCACACGTGCTGAAATAAATTGTTTAACTACTTGTTGGAAAATAAATTAACTAAGTCCTTGAAATTAGAGCCTAATCCTTGACAAGATGATCCATGTCATTACTAAAACCAACAAATATAGTCATTGCATTAAGCACATTTAATCAACGGCATAAAATAATTCAACCCAATATGAAATGTGTTTATTAGAAACAATTGAATAAATGAAATCCAACATAAACACAACCTCACATGAACCAAGAAACTAGTTACAGAATTAAATAAAATAAATCTTACATGAAATTACAAGAAATCAAGCAACCATTTAAGCTACATGACACTATGTTCTAGTGGAGTGGGCCCTACCTCCATAGAATAAAATGTTGGTATTTATTCTACATTAACACTCATTTCATAAATTAATTAAGTTAATCAAAATAAATCAATCTATTACAAACATGCAAAAAAAATAAATCAAATGAATTAATTAAATCACGCAGTGTGGAAATTATAAAACCATAATTAAAATGAAAACTCAAATGAATTAATTAAATCACACGTTAATGAAATCATAAAACTATAAAATAAAAACTTACTGAATTATTCCAATGTCATTCAGACATTGCTCTAAGAGTCCTCTCCGAATAATGGAGAGAATGCTCTCTTTTGTACATAAATTCAATTGAAACTAGAAATAACAAATATCTAAATAAATCCATTTGTGAATTTAATAAATACATAGTGGTTACAATAATTTCCTAAATAATCAATTGTATCCATGATCCTTGCTAATAATTAGCAATTAATAAATAACTTTCAATATATTTTGCTAATAATTGACAAAGAATAAATAACTCAAAGACATTTTCCCCAAGAATTCCAAGATTCTTGGTCAACCACTCAAACCAATATTTGGTCTTGAAATTGCAAAATTATCTCCATATCTTTGATTTTCTTGGATTAATATTATTGTTGCATAAATCCATAAATGAAAAATATGTGACATCATGGCTCATGGTTACAAAGGATCAAGGTTTCTGGTGTTGGCTCACGGTTTTGATGTCTCAAGGTTGTTTGGACAAGTTGCATAACTATTCAGAGTTGCAGCACGGGAATTGCAACACTATTCAGAGTTGTAGCATGGGAGTAGCAGCGAGTTGCATCAAATCGTGAAAACTGGATTTCTCAAAAACTATGATCTAGGTTGTTGAGATATTTTGAGAATAAGCATATTTGTCTCAATAAATCCTCGTGCAAGAAATATCAAGAACCCACATCGTGAATCTTCATTTGTAGGAGTAACAATAGTGACAACTGGTTTTGCAACAACCACAAACTAAACCACACTTTCAAAGATACATGCATAATATGTTACCTCTCTAATATTTAACCATAATTCATATGAAATACTAAAGAAATGCAATGGAAAACACCTTGGTTCTAAATCTCGCATATAAGCATTAAAATGGATTAATAAGCATTAATATGAGGTTATGGGTAAACAAGAAGGGATGAAAAATAGGGAAAGATGATGTAAAAGGATGACAATTCCATGGCCCAACATCTCCCCCAAACTAAATATGTTGCATGTCCTCATGCAGCCCAATACCTTTTATCAACCAAGTTGTAACAACAACATTGTTATAACAAGAGTAACAACAGTAAATCATAACTCATGACATGGTGATATTTTGTGACCTGCTACTGGTTCTTGTGTAATAGTAACATGACTTCCTATTGATGGTTCTTGTGTAACAGTAATAGAACTTTCTTGTGTCATTAATTTCGAAACTATTATTGTCCATCAAAAAATGAAAATTGTTGTTGTACATACCCAAACTTAAGGATGAAGACATATCTTTATATAGGAATGAATTTTGTTCTTCTGTTGGTTATTGTGGGGTAGCCTATTCCTCTCTAGGTGATGATTTTTCCTCTCCCCCAAACTGAAAAATTTTCTACTAAATGGAAGGACGCGAAAATAATGTTGTTCCAAGAAAGAAATGCACAATAGTCCACCCCCCAAACTGAGGATGTTGCATGTCCTCATGCAGCCCAATGAAGTTGAATGTTGCTTCCATTTTTCAATGCACAATAACCAAAACTGCTCTGATTTCCCAAATGATGGTATTGATAGAATATAACACTTTTTACCTTGAAACTTATTCAAATAATGGCTTCAAAAGGTATCCCTCAAGTGACTTTTAGCAATTATGGTAGAGTTGCAACAAAATGAGTTTTAGCAAATAACGAGTTGCAACAAGATGATTTTCAACGGGGAATGAGTTGCAACATAATGAGTTTCAACAGGGAATGATTTGTAGCAGAATGAGTTCCAATAGGGAATGAGTTACAACAAGTTGCAGAAATTTTTTAAAACCATTTTATCACAAAATACAAACTGGGTTTTGGCGAAATTTTGCAGGAATATTTTTACTATTTCAATGCTTCTCCACACCAAAAATAAGGGCCATCTAATCCATGGATCTCTAGATATAGGAAAAATGGCTAAAGGTGACGATGCTTAGTATTTCAAAAATTATGAATTGGGTTGGTGAGAAATTTACTGAGTTTGTTCATTTGACTATAGTTCTTCTCTCTTCCAAATTTCGGGAAAACCCACTTCACGGTTTACAAGATATCATCAATTAAATTTTTGCATAAAAAATGCGAATGAGTGAATATTGAGAAATCACCATGAGCCTATTTTTCTTTTCCTTCACAGCCCCATCCCATTTTTCCACTGTGAGATCCCATGGAGTGTAAAGAAACCCATATCTCCCCCAAACTGAATACACAACATATCCTCATGTGTCTTCTATGAAAATTGTGTTATGTTCTCTTCTTCTGTTGTTGGTTCTCGTGGAGCAACAAAAATACCTTTTCTTCTTATTTCTAGTTCTTACGTGGAAGAAACAAAGTCCTTTATTGTTGGTTCTTGTGGAGCAACAACGATACATTTTCTTCTTATTGTTGGTTCTTGTGTGGTAGCAACAAATTCCTTTACTGCTGGTTCTTTTGTGGAAACAACAAAGCCTTATTTTCCCTTACTACTAGTTCTTGTGTGAAAGCAACAAGGGCTTCTATTGTTGGTTCTTGTGTGGCAACAATAGGGATTTTTCTTACCATGACAACGACGCCAAAAATGTTGGGTCTTTTAATCACCTTCCTAATTTCTCAAGAAGATAGTTAGAAAGACTGTGCATTTAATTATCAATATGGGGTTCGTGTGGAACTTGTGAACTGTCGTGCATTGTATATGTAGGAAGAAATATTGTTTCTATGTGTTGTAGTCATAGTATCAATGATTACATTTGTGGTCAGAATATGGACAATTCCTAAGCTATGGAAAGGTTCTACATAAATACACATTTTCACACATTGCATAAATGAAAGGATACTAATAGGAAGTGGTGGGCTCCTTAGCTCCTTTCTTTCAACCACCTATAGGTATTGGTAAACTAATTACAAAATCGAAACTCTAAATTACCTTTGCAGAAATCGAAATTCACACCAAACTTGCTGAAAATGAATCACTCGTGCTGAAAGAAATTGATTTACTACTTGTTGGAAAATAAATTAACTAAGTCCTCTAAATCATAGCCTAATCCTTGCCAAGATGATCCATTTCATTACTCAAACTAACAAATATAGTCATTGCATTAAGCACAATTATTCAATGACATAAAAGAATGCAACCCAATTTGAAATGTGTTTATTAGAAACAATTGAATAAATGAAATACAACATAAACAAAACCTCGCATGAACGATTTGAACCAAGAAACTAGTTACAAAATAAAATAAAATAAATATTACGTGAAATTACAAGAAGCCAAGCAACCATCTAAGTTACACAACACTCTGTTCTAGTGGAGTGGGCCCTGCCTCCATAGAATAGAGTGCTGGTATTTATTCTACATTAGCACTCATTTCATAAATTAATTAAATTGATTAAGTTAATCAAAAGAAATCAATCTATTACAAATGTGGAAAGAAAACAAATCAAATTAATTAATTAAATCACGTGGTGCAGAAATTATAAAACCATAATTAAAATGAAAACTCAAATGAATTCATTAAATCACACATTAAGGAAATCATAAAATTATAAAATAAAAACTCATTGAATTATTCCATTGTCATTCAGACATTTCTCTAAGAGTCCTCTCCGAACAATGGAGAGAGTGCTCTCTTTTATACATAAATTCAATGGAAACTAGAAATAACAAATATCTAAATAAACCCACTTATGAATTTAATAAATCCATAGTGGTTACAATAATTTCCTAAGTAATGAATAGTTTCAATGATCCTTGCTAACAATTAGAAATTAATAAATAACTTTCAAGATCTTTTGCTAACAATTAGCAAAGAATAAATAACTCAAAGATCTTTTGCCCTAGAATTCCAAGATTCTTGGTCAACCACTCAAACCAATATTTTGTCTTGGAATTGCAAAATTATCTCCATATCTTTGATTTTCTTGGATTAATATTATTGTTGCATAAATCGATAAATAAAAAATATGTGACATCATGGCTCACGGTTCTGACAATTCAAGGTTTATGGTGTTGGCTCATGGTTTCGATGACTCAAGGTTCTTTGGACGAGTTGTGATATTGTTTAGAGTTGCAACATGGGAGTTGCAACACTATTCAAAGTTGCAGCATGGGAGTAGCGGCGAGTTGCAACAAATCGTGAAAACTTGATTTCTCACAAAGTATGATCTGGGTTGTTGAGATATTTTGAGAATAAACATATTTTGACTCAATAAATCCTGTGCAAGAAATCTCAAGAACCCACATCGTGAATTTTCATTTGTAGAAGTAACAATAGTGACAAGTAGTTCTGCAACAATCATAAACTAAACCACCTTTTCAAAGATACATTCATAGTATGTTACCTACCTAATATTTAAACATAATTCATATGAAATACTAAAGAAATGCAATGGAAAACACCTTGGTTCTAAATCCTGCATATATGCATCAAAATGGATTAATAAGCATTAATACGAGGTTATGGATAAGCAAGAAGGGTTTAAAAATAGGGAAAGATGATGTAAAAGGATGACAATTCCATGGCCCAACACCACCATTCCATTCCCCCCTTTTTTCTTAGTCATGGCAAAGAACCAGCTTGTGTAGAAAATTCAAGTTCATATTTTTTTGTAGTTGACATAGAGGAATGATGTTTTGTTGATAATGAGACACTTCGAGTCACATTGTTGGTTATGTCAAGTTCTGATTGTCCTATTCTATCCAAGGATGATTTTAGGGGTGAAATTTCACTCATGGGAGAAATTAAGAGGACTCCAAAATTTTATTAGGCGAATTTTTTGTATTAGAGTGATTTTTTAAAACTTATATCCATAGCCCCTAATTTATTTTAAAAGAAAATTCCTAATGAGGGTTAGCCCATGTTTCTATGAGTGAGTGAAATATATATATATATATATATATATATATATCACTATTGAAATTTGGAGCTGCAAGCTTCCAACCGTCCCATTTCTAGAAATCTTTGAATTTATGTTACATATTTGCCCTCCATTTCTAGAAATATGGGAATTTATGGTACATATTTTCCCTCCCTTTTGGTAAAATCAAGGTTTATGGTTTAATTCACCCCAATTTTTTGGTATGGGCACTGGGCAGTTACAATCTTCTGTTTGCCCGATTTCCAAAGAACAAGGGGATTTTGGGGAGAAGCTTGGCCCTCCCATATGGTATAAATCACATGGGATCTACCCATATGTGAATTAAGTTCAAATCCAAGCATTATGATGCATGTTTTGTATTGTATATTCATAGGTGTTGATTATTTGGGTTGGTTGTCATTGATGTCAACCCTTGAAGAAAGTCTGGTAGTGAATTCCGATAGCATAAAGGTTTAGGTAATGGACCCAAGTTTGTTTTATGCATAATGGTATGAGTTTTAATATATTTGAAGGTAAGATTATTCTATATGGATAGTACATGTCATTCCATTTCCGATGGTATGTGGAATGTCACATAACTCCTCACGGTTAAAGAGTTATGGCCATGTGAAGTTGGAGAACCCTCATGAGTCATCTAGAAGCCCCAAAAGGTCAAAGTAGTCAAAGTGGTTGCAAAGAAGAAATTATTTAAATAATAAAGTGAAGTGATAAGTGTAATCTAAGTCAAAGTGGATAAAAAATAAATTAATTAAATAATAAAGTTAATGGAGAAATTACTAAGTGGACAAGTGGTTAGAAGTGGGTTAGCCCTAAAATAAGGAAAGTGGTTTAAGAGATTTTAGAAGGTAAATAATAAAGTGAAGTGATGAGTGTACTATAAGTGAAAGTGGATACAAAATAAATTATTTAAATAATAAAGTTAATCGAGCAATTACTAAGTGGACTAGTGGTTAGAAATGGGTTAGCCCTAAAGTAAGGAAAGTGGTTTAAGATGGTTAGAAGGTAACCCCTTGAGGAAGCTACATAAAAGTATAAATAAGAGGCAAGGGTCTCTCATTTAATTACACTTGAG
>ML831445.1:27077-42923 GCA_009831015.1 Picea engelmannii | reverse complement strand
TCATCTGAAGGATCATCATCATTGTTTGCACATAGACTTTTCTTCTTAAAGTTATTCTCTTTAAAGAAATTTCTGTGTCTGTATTTCTCCTCATCATCACAAGTCTGATCCTTTCCTTTGTGGGGACATTTGTTTGCAAAATGACCTATTCTACCATAGTTAAAACATTTGAAGGTCAATTTCCCTTTGTATTTTCCTACTCCCTTCTTCAGTCTCTTCAGAATTTTTTCTTCGATTTCATCGAGCTCAGAATCCTCATTCTTGTCTGCTTTAAATGATGCTTCTCTGGAGGTGGGTTTATCTTTAACTATTCTCATTTCATATGCAGTCAATGTTCCGAGAAGTTGGTCAAACTATAAGGTTTTTAGATCATTAAGTTCTTCTATAGAAGAGACCTTCGGGTTGAACCTATCTGGGAGAGATCTCAAGATTTTCTGAACTAAAGAAGGTTCCGCAATTGTTTCACCAAGTGCCTGCATTGCATGTACCATTTCTTCTACTCTCAGAAAGTATTTTCCAACAGTTTAATCTTCCTTCATCTTCATCTGTTCAAACTGTATTCTGTAGGTTTGAAGCTTTGCATCCTTTACCTTCTCATTACCCTCATAACTGTTAATGAGTTTGTACCACATTTCTTTGGTAGTTCCTAGGTGCATAACTTTCACAAATTCTTCTTCTACAAGCCCACTCAAGATAGCATTCATAGACTTAGCGTTGAAGCTAAATTCTAGTTTGTCATCCTTATTAGCTAGCACAATTGGCTTTACATAACCAGTCTCTACTACATCCTAGACATCTGCACCTAAATCCATTATGTAGGTTCTCATTCTAACTTTCCAGAAGGTAAACTTTGTTCCATTGAACATAGGGGCCTTATTGATTGAATTTCCTTCATGGCTTGACATGTTTAAGCTCTGGGATCTACCCTTAGATAAAAGGGGCAGGATCTGATACCAATTGTTGGACAACTGAGAGGGGGGGGTGAATCAGTTGTTTCCGTGCTTAAACAATTATGGTTCTTTTAAACTTTTTGTAGAGACTCTGAATGATAATCACAATAATGCAGGGAAATAAACAATGGCACTTTCAGCATCATTCACATATATGAGAAACACAGAGACAGATATTTCTCGAGGAAACCCATGCAGGATAAAAACCTCTTTTCTTTTATATGATAAGTAATGGTTACATTCTTTACAGTATCATACATATGAGCACCAACTCATAATGAGGCTACAACCTCAGCTTTGCAAGCTACAACTTGCTGAGAGCACCAACTCTCTGTTTTCTCTAGCACCAACTAGAAGGAAGCACCGACTCCTTGGTTTTTCTAGCACCAACTCCCTGTGTTCAAGCACCCACTTGAACCTCTGAGGACAACAGTCCTCCCTAGCACCTCCCAACCACCCTGAAATATAAATCTTTGCTACTGAATTTATTACAGTGATATGATGTTCGATGATGTCCTACCTGAATTATCACTGTTCTGCTCCACTTCATTGCTCTGTCTCCCTTATTGCCTTTCTGCTTAGATGATTTGCACTATCTGTTCTCCTGCTTTTTAAGCTCTGTGCGCCATACCCATTCTCTGAACAAATCCTCTTCTGTTTAATTCATCTACTGCACTTTGATTCTTCTTCACACATGAATCACCACAACAAACTCCAATAGCAACCGCAAATTCCCACAACAACAACAACAACGCAATCTCTTCTCTGTACCGTGTATTTATTGCTTCTGTGTACCTTGTGCATGCAATGTTCTCCATTCCTATACATGCTTCAACCGCGCCAATCTTCTCCACCTCTCGAGTGCTCTGCGAGATCAACATCGTAACTCTTCAACTTCTTTGGTTGAAACCATCAGTGGTTTCTGGCAGTTTCACTGTTGTATGCAACAGTAGCCCTGCGATCAATACTTGATTAAATGGTTCAGATCAAATCGGGATTTCATATATCGCGATTTCGACACTCTCGGCGTTCATAGTCTTAGTCACTTACAAATCCTGTGACCAAGGGCTGTGACCACAACCTTATGTCTCTCTATCGGGGTTTCGGCCTTTCCCGAGCTTTAGCCCCTTCCGGCTACACAATGGTCCATGTGACCTGCAATCACGTGACCTTGGTCTTATTACTCCATCAGAGTTTCGACACTTGCGATGACATAATGTTTATGTCCACGGGATTCACGATTTCCCGATTCCCGATGCGCTTCAGCCCTCCTAGTTGAGCCCTGGTCCACGTGACCGTTACCCGTGACCGCAGCCTTATCCCTTCAGGGCTACGGGGTTTGTGATGTCAAGATTCACAAGTCAACGAGACTCTTGGTATGATGAATCCCGATGTGCTCCTTATCTCTGACAACTGGCCTTCACTATGACACCGTCCTCCTTCGCTGCAGTGTTGACCGTTGGCCCCGACTCATCGGGGTTTCACGGATCGCGATTCTGTCTTGCACAAAACTCTTGTCAACGGGATCCCCGATTTCCCGATGAACAAAATGTCGATCAATGATTTTCCTTTCGGGCCTCTTCCCGATGGCACCGATCTCATGCCACGCGTCCTTCCAAATGGACGGTCCCGATTCCTCCGGGATTTCAAGACTTTCGATGTCTTGTTTCCTTCGACCTCAGGAACTCTGATTTCCCGAAGGCCAATATGCCAATGGCGCCTTGATATTCGACACCTGTCCCTCAGATGGACAGTCCTGATCCCTCCGGGATTTTGAGACTTTCAATGTCAAGTGACTTTGTCATTTCAAAGTCCCGATCGTCGATGCCTCTGCTGACGTCACACATGGTTTGACACATGTTAAATACTGCCACGTGTCACTTTGATTTGTTACCCATATGTGCCTGAATTGTTGAATCAGTTTGACACTTGTCACTACCTGGTTGTGCCACATGTCGCTTAGCTGACATGGTCTGTTGACGTGGGTTGAATCGATGGTCTATATCATATCTTGATCTGACGGTTCAGGTTCAGTCGAGATTTCACTCATCACGATTCCGGGGTTTGTGATGTCAATGAACTTTGACATATCCAACTCGCGATTCTCGAAACTCCGATGGCTAGGCTCCTAGTCCATATGACCGTTATCCCCATGACTGCAGCCAAACCTCCTTGTACTTTAAAGACCATGTAGGTTCTCCTCGATCCAACGGTGGTCGGGTCCTGCGCTTGGATCTAACGTCTGAGATCTGTCCTCCTTTTCAGTGCGCTTTTCTTGTTTATAATCAGATCTGACGGTCGACATTATGTCGGGATTTCACCTTGGCATTTCCTGATGGTAAATCTCGTGCAGCTCTGGTCCAATCTGACGGATGACGGGATTTCTGACCAACAACTGTGGATCTTTGTCTTCCTTCTCCTCCGTTGTGGATCCTTGAGCCTTGCTGAGCGTGTTTTCCTCAATGTTGTTTCTCCTTAGCTTTCACGTCCGAATCCCCAAGGGATTTTATCCTCCTTATCCTGCCATCTCCACTGTTTGTACTTGCCATCAATGACAAGCATACTACCTGTTAAACATTTTCCAACATGCTTTAGATGAACTAAGAAAAGAAAGAGAAGAAAACAATTCACTCAAGAAAGAGTTTATGAAACAAAAGGAAAGTGTTCACATTTTTTAAGAAGTCCAATAGGTCATCAAGAAATTAAGAAATCATCTAGAAGAAGCCAGAAAGATCGAAGAAAATCTTGAATATCAAAAGTAGTATTTGGAAGCCAACATAGAAGCACATAAGGAAGAAGCAAAAATGAGAGAGAAGATATTGACAAATCATATTAAGGAAAGAACTCACGATCTAAACCAGCTTGAGGAAGAGTTTGGTCAATAAGAGAAAGGACTTTAAGAAGAAATAATCACATTAAAAAACCATCTTGAAGAAGTGAAAATAATAGAAGAAGTCATGAAGTCTCAGATAATAAATAAAGAAGAAGAGGTTGAGAATCTTGAATAAGAAGTTGTCACATTGACAAGTAAAATCGTCAAGCTCAACAAGAACGTTGAAGAGACAAAAACGTCCACATCAGTGATAGAGAATGAAGAGAAGCACTCTAGGTTTCTAGAAAAGATGAATGAAGAAAATAGAAAGAGTTATGCAGAAGTACTCAAAGGAAGGAATCATGGTCAACCAGAATCTAAGAAAACTATTGAAGATACATCTTCAAGAAGACCATACATGTTCAAGCCAAAAAGAAGCTTCAATCATGATCATGATCAATCAAGGTAGAAATTCAAAAGGACTACACAACAAAGAAGATCATTCACTCCCAGGTATGCAAATTTATTTTATAGTCATTGTTTTTATTGTACTAATTTTGGACATAATGTTGCAGATTGCAGGGATTATAAAAGAAATTTTCAAGCAAGAAATTCCTATGTGGCCCCACGTAACATTTAATTTTACAAATGTCATAACTATGAACACATAGCTATTGATTGTAGAAGAATGATCGATACTTCCATGAAAGAGAACTCTAATATCATATATAAGAAAGTATGGATAATAAAACATGATGAACAAGTGAACAAAGACTAGGTCCCAGAGATCGCAAGATTGGAAATAAAACGAGATGAAGAAAAATCTACAGAGAAAAATAAAGATGTCAGATACAGAAAGGTTTGGAAAACAACTGAAAGAAAAGAAGGACACGTAAATAAATAATGGGTTCAAGATATTGTACTTTCAGGCATTGTAGTGAAAAATGAATCCACAGACAGAAAGAAAGAAGTCAGAGCTTAGAGAGATGATGAATCTACCAATGGAGATGATGATGAATACACATCAGAGAAGGAATTGTTCTAAGCCATCTGACTTAGAGACTCCTAGGTAATATGAATATTATAAAGGAGGAGTCTATGCGATAACTATGACAAACCAAAGAACCATCCTTCGAGTAGCTTGCAGAGTTTGAGTAGAAAGATCTAGAGCAGTCAGTTAGCATAAGTACAATCAGTTGTAGTAGTGAAGACTTTGTGATAGTATAGTGATAAATGGGTCAGCATTATGCACAGTTGTGCAGTAGAGTATTGGATAGTATGGACAAAGATGGATTCATAAGAACACTTAGTAGGTTTGACAGATATATGACAGTGGACGAGAGCATGGATTCATATATTGGTTCATAGAGTGGTTCAAAGACAAATGAACATTATCATAATGGATGATAATTACACAGAAAATGGCTTGAACAATGCTAATGGATTCCAAATTGACAGATATTTTTTGGACACATGTAGTGCATACTCACATTCAAAACAGAGTAATGCTCAGAAACAACAATGACAAAAATCCCTACGAGCTATGGAAAGGAAGACCAACAAATGTGAAACATTTCAGAGTATTTGGAAGAAAATGCTACATCAAAAGAGAAGATAACATAATGGGAAAGTTTGAATCTCATGTGGACAAAGGATTACTCGTTGGTTACTCAAGTACAAGGAAAGCATACAAGTGTTACAATCTGAGTTTGAACAAAGTTGTGGAAAGCATCGATATAACAATTGATGAAACATGTGGCTGGGAATTAAAAGAAGAAGAAAATGAGTCGGTGGAACAATTTTATGAAGAAGAAGTAGAAGGGGAAGATGAAGAATATCAGACATAAGTAGAAGAGGAAGTTCAACAAGTGCCTCCAAATACACTTAGAAAACGAGTCCAAAAGAATAATCCTTCAGATTAGATTATCAAAAACAAAGATGTAGGAGTTGAGACTAGAAGAAGAATCAGTTCACCAAAACAAATTCACCTAGCACTCTTACCTACGATTGAACCAAACAGTTTTGAAGAGGCCAGCAAGGATGAATTCTAGAATAAGGCCATGGATGAAGAATTGGATCAAATAGAGGAGAATGACACTTGGGAATTGGTTCCAAGACCAAAGAATAAGAATTTGATTGACACAAAGTGGGTTTTCAGAAATAAATTGAATGAAGATGGACATGTTACAAGGAACAAAGCTAGATTGGTATGTAAAGGATATGCATAGGTTGAAGGAATCGAATTTGAAGAGACATTTTTCCTAGTTTCCAGAATGGAAGTAATCTGATTGCTCTTAGCTTATGCATTCTATAAGAATATTAAAGTGTATTATATGGATGTGAAATCAACTTTTCTGAACGGGGAACTTGAAGAAGAAGTCTTCATTGAACAACCAGAAAGATTTCAGTTGTCAGAGAACGCAAATTATGTGTGCAAATTGAAGAAGGCCTTGTATGGTATAAAACAGGCTCCTAGAGCATGGTACTCTAGACTGGATAAATATATACATCATGCAGGGTTCAGAAAAGGAAGTGCAAACAACAACCTCTACATCAAGATACGTCAAAGATACCAAGGAATTTTTATTTCTCAAACTAAGTATATAAGAGAAATGATAAAGAAGTTTGGAATGGAAGATTGCAAACCAGTTACCACTCCTATGCAAACCAGTTGCAAGTTGAGCAAATATGATGATTTAAAGTCTACAAACTAGAGGTAATACGATTCAAATATTGGTAGCTTACTATATGTGACAACATCTACACCAGATGTAATGTAGGCAGATGGACAGGTGGCACGATTTCAAGCAGCACCAAAGGAATCACATGTCATAGCAGTGAAAAGGATTTTTAAATATCTCAAAGGAACATAAGAGTTTGGATTATGGTATCCAAAAGGAAAGGATCTATCACTTATTTCCTACATAGATGCAGATTGGACAGGTTGCATTGATGACCGATGAAGCACCAGTGGAGAAACGTTCTACTTAGGTGAGTGTTTAGCATCTTGGCTAAGTAAGAAACAATCATTAGTATCTTTATCTACAGCCAAAGCAGAGTATATTGCAACAACATGATGTTGTACATAGGTTCTATGGATGAAACCAAATCTAATAGATATACAGGTTGAGTATGATGAGCCCATTCCAATCTATTGTCATAATACAAATGCCATCAGTATCTCAAAGAAACTAGTGATGCACTCCAAGACGAAGCACATTCCAATCAAGTATCTGTTAAGTACCAAATACTGAATACAAAATCACCACAACAGATATAAAAGAACAATATGCAAAATCTCTTTTATTACTATAAAACCCTTGAGGTAGGGAAACACCTTACAATGGATCCTATTATGGAAGGGATCCTCTCCTATTCACTTTCCTCTTCAAGGGGGCTTCCTCCTAATGAGCTTCAGCTCCAAACACAATATTTCTCTTCATGTCCCATTACATTGCTTAAACCCCTTTATATAGTGCTACCATCTCCTAAGAACATTCTAGAGGAGGAATCTTCTAGAAGTAGAGCCTTCTAAGAAGTTCTCTTACATTTATTACATCTAATTACCCATTTATTATATCTAATTACCATAGTGGGTCTTACTTAATAATATAGTGGACCCAATCCACCTTACATTGAATGGCCTCCACTATTATCACTATGGGCCCTCTGGGCTCCCCCACTACCTCTCTAGCTACATTACAGTATCACTTTATACGGGAACATGTTGCATAGGAGAACACTAGAGTTGAATATGTCGGCACACAAGAACAAGTGGCATACATCTTTACAAAACCGCTTCCAAGGGAAGCCTTTGAGTATCTTCATCGGAGACTCTGAGTAATTTCTACTCCAAAATGAATTCTTTTGAATCTGTATCTTATATGTCTTATATTTACATGAGGAAGCACCATAAAGAGGACAAATCAAGTTGGGAGATCAATTTTAGGAAGAGTTCAGTTAGGGGGAGTATCCCCAAGGACATTTCAGTCAGGGGGAGCAGCCCCAGATGGAAAGATACATTTTCCATTGATGACAAAGGGGGAGAGATTTATTAGATGCAAAGGCAAATGCTTGGAGAAAGAGCACAAAGGCATGGTTATAGGGGGAGCGATGGTCACAAGGGGAGCATGAGTGATATGAATTCAGTATTGCATCAGAGTGTTTCCATCAATGCTGAAGGGGAATATTGTTTATTATTTGGGTTGGTTGTCATTGATGTCAACCCTTGAAGAAATTCTGGTAGAGAATTATGGTAGAACAAAAGTTTGGGTAATGGACCCAAGTTTGTATGATGTATAGTGGTATGAGTTTTAGTATCTTTGAAGGTACATGTCATTCATTAGTTCTGGTAGACTATTCTAGATGGATAGTACAGGTAGACTATTCTGGTAGACTATTCTAGATGGATAGTACATGTCATGTCATTTCCAGTGGTATGTGCAACGTCACATAACTCGTCACGGTTAGAGAGTTATGGCCATGTGAAGTTGGAGAACCCTCATGAGTCATCTAGAAGCCCCAAAAGGTGAAAGTAGTCAAAGTTGTTGCAAAGAAGAAATTATTTAAATAATAAAGTGAAGTGATGAGTGTACTATAAGTCAAAGTGGATACAAAAGAAATTGTTTAAATAATAAAATTAATGGAGAAATTACTAAGTGGACAAGTGCTTATCCCTAAAATAAGGAAAGAGGTTTAAGAGATTTTAGGAGGTAAATAATAAAGTGAAGTGATGAGTGTACTATAAGTCAAAGTGGATACAAAATAAATTATTTAAATAATAAAGTTAATGGAGAAATTACTAAGTGGACTAGTGGTTAGAAGTGGGTTAGCCCTAAAATAAGGAAAGTGGTTTAAGATGGTTAGAAGGTAACCCCTTGAGGAAGCTACATAAAAGTATAAATAAGAGGAAAGGGTCTCTCATTTAATTACACTTGAGCATATTGAATATCTACAAGTGATTGAGGTAACCTAAGGATATCTAAGCTGAATTTCAAAGGGAAGGTGAAGTAAAGAAGGTCGAAATTCAAGGGAGGATAAATTATTTAGATGATGCTTTCTAAGGTATGTTATTTACAGGTCATCTCACCATTTTCACAATATATATATATATATATATATATATATATATATATATATATTGAATGATTCAGACCGCAAAATATGGAGGCCATTGAGGAAACATATCCAAGTATCTGTGATAAAAATTTCAGCTTGTGGGTCGTTGTATTTTGGGAGTTACACTCCGTGGAAAATAGGGTTTGTGGCTAGTCCTGAAACTAGTCTCATAACTTGGAAGATTTGATCCATCTTCTTGTCTAATTGATCAATCTCTTCTTGCTTTCATTGGCATTCCTTAGGATTATAATGATTTATCTATGCTTGCAAACTAATAATTCTTTGTTGCAGTTTGTTTGTTGGTGCTTCCCTCTAGCATTTCATCTTGGGCCAATTGGTGATGTAAACGTGAACCCTAGCACTTTGTTCTATTACAAATTGAAGTTATGATCTCTTCTTCTCTTGTTGTTGTGCCAGTGGTTCAATGTTCTCCACCAGTTTTCTGGTCTATGTGTCACCTAATTTCCACTCTATTTATAGCTCTATCATATGGGTTTTTTATCTTTTTTGCAACCTAATATGAGAGATGTAATCTATCTAGTAACTACAAAGGGTGCTTATCTTGAGTGATAGCTACAACTTCAAGGTCTAATTCTTGTATTGTTGGCCACATATGCAAGAGTTTTGTACATATATCACCTATATATGTGGAAATATATACTCTCTTTATGTCATGACTAGGTCCTTTCCTCCAAAGCATATATGAGTTGTTATATGTGATGAACAACTTCCCCTACATTTTAGTTGCTCATTTTTATGTTATGAAGATTCTAATTCCACTATCCATGCTTGAAGATCGATGGGGCCTGACCAAATATTCTGATGACATCAAACTGATATCCATTGATTTTGAGGTGTTGGAGTGGAGCTAGAATAAGGAATTCATGATGGCCAAAGGCAAAATGTTATGCATAGATGTATTTTCTTTATCATGTGCATCACCCGTGTCTTCTTCCTTTCTCTTCCCCAATAGTCACAACACTATGTTGCAAATAATTTCTTATGTGTTTGTGGTAATATGTTTCATAATGTCATGATTTTCCTAAATCTTATTCAACATTGTAGCAACATATGTGGAATTCCTAGTTATCTTCTCAATGGTCTCCATGGCTACATTGTATTCCAATGGTGAGGTAGGGATATTTGTATCCATTGTGGCTTTGAATCTTCTTGTTGTTTGTCATGTAATGGTGGATCATCCACGTTCTAGTCTTCTTGTTCCTCATCTTTAACCTCTCCTTTTTCTTCTTCATGGAAACTATCTATAATTTGTTCATGCTATGAATTTTCATGGGGGTCTTCTCCTCCATTGTCACTTGTTGTTCCCACTGTCTATTGTGGCATTTATTTATACTCTTACTATATCATATCTTTCTTCTTTGGACCTTGCAATGGCCACTAACTACTTCAAGTATATTTCTTTTTGTCTCATATTTCCTTCTTCATCACCCTTGTATCTTTGGGTAGCAGTGTATTTTTGTCAAGTTTGATGAGTGCTCAGGTGGGAATATTCATCATCTAAAATTATTGTGATGTCATGTTCCTGCTTTGGTGCTCCTTCCAACAATAATATTCTTCCCGCATTATGGTAAAACAAATTATAGTTAGAAGAGTGGTTGTTGATTCTAGTGTGGGATTGGAAGAGTGCATTTTGGTATTTTTGATAATAGGCCCTTCTATTATCATTTCGACGGTTGCTTGATGATCTTTGTATGTACTATATTAGTCCCTTTGACTTACTTTTGTGGTCTCTTGTTGGAAATTAAAAAAATTATCTTATATTATCTCACAAAATTTCAAAGAATTCAAATTGTGGTTCTTATGTGTAGATACCAAGACTTTTGTCACAAGGTTTCATGCTCTTGAAGATAGAACAATTCCATCCTTTGTAGATGACATAGAAGGTAGGAATCATGTAGATTCCATGTAATATACCAGATATAAAAAGTATGTAGAACAGAAATAAAATGCTAGAAATGGCAGAATAACAGTAATATAACCAGCATAATCTCCACAATAACACATAAATGATATAAGAACAACAACAGAAATAACACTTTGATTCATAAAGCAATGTTCACAGGCCTCTTCGAGGGGGAAACCTCCAGTCGAGCAACGCTCTATTACAATAATCTCCAAGCTAGGGTTTTCATACCCTCGACCCTTATTTATACTAAATATGTCTATCAAGAGAAGCATCTAGAGGAAGATCCTTCTAGAAGCGGAAGCTTCTATTAGGTCTTCTTACATCCACCTTATTCTATTTTATTGAAAGGACTTATTAATATTGACCTTTATTACATCCGAATATATCGATCTACCTATGTGCGGGTTAGGAACCTAACATGTCCGCCCCCTTAAAAACAACCTTGTCCTCAAGGCTTGAGATGTGGAAACTGCTGCAGAATGGTAGCTAGTTCCCAAGTGGCATCTGTTGGAGTTGTATCTTTCCACTGGAAGAGCACTTCCTTGATGATTCGCTGACGCAGGAGACGCTCACACTAGTCCAAAACTACTTCTCGTTGTAGCCAAATGGATCCTTCTTCAGCTAACTTGGGAAGGTTGGTTTGAATTTGGCACCTTGTTCCAATCACCTTCTTTAAGCATGAAACATGAAAAACAAGATGTAGCTTTGACTGACTGGGCAAATCTAACTAATAGGTGACTTGTCCCACATGCTTGAGAACTGTATAAGGACAATAAAATTTGGGCGCTAGCTTCTGACGCTACTCGGCCTTGAGGGAATTTTGCTTGTATGGTTGCAGTCACAAAAACACCTGATCCTCCTCTACAAATTGACGTTTAGAGCGACCTTGATCTGCTTGTTGCTTCATGCGATTCTGTGCCATGACCAAGTTCTCTTTAAGGGTATGAAGAATATCCTCTCGAACTGTAAGTGTTTGGTCAACCACCTGAACCTTCGAGGTACCCGGTAAGTATGAGAGAACTGAAGGTAGCTTCTGTCCATACACCGCTTCAAAAGGAGTCATGTGTGTAGCTATATGGTAGGAAGTGTTATACCACCATTCAGCTAGGGGTAACCATTGAGCCCACTGATTTTTATTTTCAGAGGAAAAACACCTTAGATATGTTTCCAAACACTTGTTGATAACTTTCGTTTGTCCATCAGTCTGGGGGTGATAAGTTGTTCTTATATGCAATTGGGTGCCTTGTAGCTTAAACAGTTCTTGCCAAAAATTGCTTGTGAAAGTTGGGTCATGATCAGAAACAATAGAGTGCAACATGCCATGAATCTTGAAGACCTGGTCCATGAAAATTTGAGCCACCGTGGATGCAGTAAATGGGTGTTGAAGAGCGCATAAATGAGCATACTTGGAAAGGCGATCCACAACCACCATTATGACTGATTTATCTCCCGATTTGGGTAAGCCGGTAATAAAGTCCATAGAGATATCCTTCCAAATAGCAGGTGGAATCGGAAGCGGTTGTAGTGTGCCCAGATATTTGACAGTTTCCATCTTGTTGTGTTGATACACCTCACATTCAGTGACAAAATTATGGATGTCCTATTTCATACCATCCCAAAAGAAAGAACGTTTGACCCTGTCATAGGTTTTGGTGAACCCGGAGTGCCCCGCTGTGGGTGTAGCATGAAGCTTAGAAAGTACTATGGATTTAAGCTTTGATTGTTTACTTAAATACAAACGTCCTTTATATCGAAGCTCATCCTGGAGCCAAAAGTACCCTGGGGGAGTTGGAGCATTGGTCTGCAATTACTGGATCAGATGCGAACTTTTGGGATCTTGTAGCCATTCCTGGCACACAACTTAGAGCCAATTTGGTACAATGAAGGAAAGAGAAAAAAAGAATCCTTCTTCTTCATATTTTTGGGACACTGCATCCGCCACCACATTGTCTTTTCCCTTCTTGTAAATGATCTCATAATAATATCCAAAGAGCTTAGTCACCCATTTTTGTTGCTCCAGGGAGGAAATGTGTTGTTCCAGAAAGTACTTGAGGCTTTGATGGTCTGTCTTAATTTGGAAACGTTGCCCCAAGAGATAAGGGTGCCACAGATCAACGACATGCATAATAGCCAACATTTCCTTTTCATAGATGGGTTTGCCCAGATTCCTTTCAGATAGTTTCCTGCTGGTGAAGGCCAAAGGTTGACCCTCTTGCATAAGGAAAACAATGATTCCTTTCCCTGAGGCATCACATTCCAACACAAAGGTCTTTGTGAAATCAGGAAGGGCCAGAACCAGAGTGGTGCACATTGTCGTCTTCAAGGTTTGAAAAGCTTGAGCAGTGGCTGGAGTCCAAGTGAAAGAGTTCTTTTTGAGGAGAGTCATGAGAGGTGTTGCAATCTTTCCATAATTCTTAACAAACTTGCGATAATACCCTGTTAAGCCCAGAAATCCACGCAATCTTTTGAGATTCTTTGGGTGCGGTCAATCTTGCATAGCTTCAATATTTTTTGGATCCACCCTGACGCCATCCTTGCCAACCAGATGACCTAAGTATTCTACTTCTGAGGCACCAAAATCACATTTAGACTGTTTCAGGAAAAGTTTGTGCCGAGAGAGTAGATGGAGAACTCGATCCACATGAGTAAGATGGCTGGTATAGGTTTTGTTATAGATTAGGATATCATCAAAGAAAACTAATACAAAATGACAGAGAAAAGGATGAAAGACATGATTCATGAGGCTTTGGAAGGTGGAGGGGCATTACACAAGCCAAAGGGCATGACCAAAAAATCATAGTGGCCCTCATGAGTTCGAAAGGTCGTCTTGGGAATGTTTGCCTCCTTCATACGTATTTGGTGATAGCCTGAGCGAAGATCAAGTTTAGTAAAGAATTGGGCGCCACTCAATTCATCCAAGAGGTCATTAATGACAGGAATGGGAAATTTGTCTTTAATGGTCAATTTTTTGAGGGCACGAAATTCAGGACACATTCTCCAAGAACCTTGTTTCTTCATGACCATGACTATAGGAGAAGAGTAAGGGCTCGTACTAGGGAAGATAACTCCTACAGCAAGGAGTTCCTAGACCATTTTCTCAATTTCATTTTTTTGTGAAAAGGGGTGGCGATACGGACGGATATTGGGAGGAAGGCTTCCGGGTACAAGGGGAATGGAATGATCATGAACATCGCAGGAAGGAGGGAGTCCTTGGGGAGTGGAAAATACCATTTGGTGTTTAGAAAGGAGGGCTTGGAGGTCTTTCGGCACTGGGGGTGTCTCTGTTGCTTGTATGGCATGGAGTTGGGCAACGACACCAGAATGACCTTTTTTGAGCAGATTTTCCATGCGATAGGAACTAATGACCTCAAGTGAACCAGCCATGATGCCTTGGAATTTATATTGGTGGCCTTCCTGGTCGAATTGCATGGTTAATGCATTAAAATCCGTGAGAATGGGACCCAAAGTCCTTAGCTAGTCTACACCCAACACAATGTCACAACCGCCCATGTCGATAGAAAACATATGGGATTTTAGGTGGTAGTCACCGATTTGGAGACACACATTTTCACAGCGCCCTCCAAATTTCATGGAACCACCATTGGCAATCATTATTTGGAAATTGTTGACAGCATGGATGTAGCAATGAGTTTCTTGGGCAATGCGGCGATGAATAAAATTATGGGTGCTTCCACTATCAACCAGAATGATGACCTTCTGATGCTTGATGTAACTGATTAACTTGAGGGTTTCGGGGGTGGAGAAGCCAGTGAGAGCATTGAGGGAAATGATCGGTTCCACTTCGGGAGTGTCTGAGGGAGGGGTTATGTCAGTGATTTCAGGCGACTTAGGCACCAGGGGAGTTTCAACATCCTCTTCCGAAATATCCTCAGAGATGGCCATAAAAAGCTTTTGTTCCTTACACTTGTGGCCCGGGAAATATTTGTCATCACAATTATAACAAAGGCCTTTGAGTTGGCATTCATCCATTTCAGCCCTGGTCAATTTTTGGATTTTTAATGGGGTGGAGGGAGTAGTGGGATTTACGGGTTTAGGGTGAGGGATAAAGAAGGGTTTACGGTTTTAAGAGGATACAACCTGTTGTGCTTCTTTAGCTTTTTTAGTAGCCTCCACCCAACTCGAAGGTCGAGCCATGAGGACATGGGCTCGAATCTCCTCCTTGAAGCCACTGATAAAACACTCTCAAAAGAAAGCATCAGTCACGCCCTCTGTTCAAAAATCCAGTCGCTCAAAGGCAGCTATGAAGTCTTATATTGTTCCTGATTGTTTCAACTTTTTCAAACAACCCAAATGGTTGGTGTCAGTGTCAAAGTGTTCATAAAGCTTAGTCACAAATTGGGTCCAAGCAATATACCCTTGACGGGAAGTTTTTCTCCATTGCCACCATTGCCAACATTCTTGATCTAGATGGAGAACACCATACCGTAGTTTAGCCAAGTCATCTGTAATGCCGTATAAAGAGAAGTAATGTTCCATTTGGGTGACCCAACCAGTGGGGTCCAAGCCATCAAATTTGGTCACATCCACCCGCGGAAGGCGTAGGTCACGTTGAAAGTGATGGGGCTGAAAGGTATGTGAATGGGAGGAATGTTCACCTTCAGTCTTTGGAGGTGCATCAGAGAAAGGGTCATCTGTAGGGATCTTCAGTTTGGTGCAGAGTGATGCAAAGACAGATTCAAGCTGGGTGGTCAGTTCTTTTTTTACTTCCTCCATTGAGGACTGCATGGTTGTATTTATGGTTGTATTGATGGATGAATTCATGGAGGAAACAGTAGCACTAAGTTGTTTCACTTCTTTTTGCATCTCAAGGAACCCAGATTGCAAGGTGTTGAAGCGAGATTCCAGGTCTTGGCTATGGGTATGGGCCATGAGGATGGGTGAACTGAAAAGGGGCAGGCGAGGTCAAAATTTTTTCCGAAAAATGATATGGATGAATGTGAGAAGAGTGAAGAGATGAATCCAATGGACTAGGTCTCAAATAATGGTGAAAATTTTCAAGACTTTTTTTTTTTTTTTTT
>ML831445.1:0-21321 GCA_009831015.1 Picea engelmannii | reverse complement strand
CTTTCTCTTGATTTGGCTTCCTCCTTGAACCAAACTTCCTTTTATTCTTGAAGTTCTTGAATCTTGCTGTGAAGGCTTGATCATCGTACTTCTTTTGAGGTTTTTCTTTTGCATTGATCCTTGATTCTTCTTGAGCACAACAATTCCAAAGTTCTTCAAATGTCGGGTACTCCTTCCTTGTGTTCATGCTTGCGGAAAATGCATCCCATGTCTTGGGAACACCATTGAGTACTATGTTCACCAATTCCTTTTCTGAAGTGATCTCTTCAATAGCTTGTAGTTGGTCTCTTAGCTGGGAGATCCTTACAAAGTAGGATGTTATGCTATCGTCATCATTCATCTTCATGTCATGAATTTCATTCTTCAGACTCATAACTTGTCCAATGTTTCTGACTGAGAAGAGATTAGTTAGGGCATCATACATCTTCTTTGATGAGTCAAGATGGGAGATATAGGGTATCAAGTGGTATTTTATGGAATCCACTATGATACTCATGGCATTGATGTCAACGTCTTTGAACTTCTCCATAGCTGCAACATTTTGCGGTTCCTTCTCTTCTCCTTCTTTGAACTCTAGCTTCACGATCTTTCCTTTCACAATGTCCAACACTTTATTCTTAGAAAGGATGAGGTCAATCCTTGTCTTCCATGCTCTGAAGTTGGAGACTCCTTCTAGCTTGTTCTCAGACTTCATAGAGTTTTTCATGGGTTGCTTGACTTGGTCAAACCCTAGATTTGACAAGAAATCCAAACTTCACGTCTTGGCCTTCTGAGTGTACCAGGAGATGCGTTGGGCTATGGTGCACTGATCTATCCGGAGATTAGGTCAATCTCGTCACTTAAGGTACCTCAACAAGAGGTTTAGGGTTTCTGCAACTACTTCTGCTAGTAACCCTAGCTGCAGTGCTTTTGGAAGCTGCTCCTGCTAGTAACCCTAGCGGCAGTTCCTCAACAAGCTCAATATCTAGCGGCTATGTTTCCTTCCAGCGTTTTAGGCTGACTGAAGGGGTGTGGGCCCATAACCTGTTATAATATATAAGATGGTGTGCTCATTTTACCACGACGATACCCTCGTCTCTCAACCACAGGCTGAAGCCTCCCTCCGAGCACCTTAACCTTGACCTGAGAATTCCTCTGAAAGAAAACCCTAGGCTAGATAGACAAACAAAGAGAAGCGCATCTCTCCCCAAGGATAGCGCATCACAAAAAGCTGATCAGAAAGTACAAACCCTAGCCAAGAGATATCCAAGCCAAATACTGAAACTTGCTACTGCTGCAGCTGCACCTGCAACCCTCCTCCAAACCTGCGCACCAGCTACACCTGCAGTGTGCACCAACTGGGAAAACTGCAGTCCTGAGATGTGACAAATGAGAAGCTGGCATCCTGTATTTAGCCTCTTCGGAGAAACTGGCGTCCTGTCGGAGAAACTGCAGTATATTATTATTAATTCTGGTCGACTTCTTCTCTTGGAGGCTAATAGCCTAATATAAATTATATTCTTGAGCCGAAAAGGCTTCTAGGGTTATTAGCCAATTCATTAGGGTTTCTCTTGCTTCCCGGAGTCTTTTATTCTCGTCAGGTTCACATGTAGAGGTAAATACCTCCCGCAGCTACCATAATATTAACACTTGGCACCAAAGCTTATCTATGGTACCAAATATGGTAGGCGTTACAATGCTATACCAAATATGATATTTATAAATATCAGATGGTTTGGAGGTTTTGATATAGTTGTTACAACTCTATTCAAAATAATCCATAAATCATACTAAAAGGGGGGTCCACAAGGTTTAATCCCCAAACCTCCCCCAAACAAACTCTAAACTTAAACTACCTCCAACTAATTGGGCTATAGCCCTTGTTGTTAACTCTGCCCAGGTTTTATTACTTAAGCTCAAAGTTGTGCCAAGTTTAGTGTCTGCGCCAGAGTTCTCTACAACATGAATTTCTATGCAGGTTCAATCATTATTACAGGTTGTAGTGGCATCAATTTCAAGGAATCCAGCAGGGGCCTGGAGGTGACTATGTCGGATTGATATGATTTGACAGTCGATTTTGCACTACTCCTCATCACAAAATCATTGGTGCATCCAGATTCTGCATCAGAGTAGCAGATCTGAAGGTCATTTTTCATACTTGAGGTATACTAATGTATTTATGCCAATTTTTATTGTTGAGATACCATAAAGCCTCTCCACTTCAAAGCAGGTCCGGAGACGTAGTCCATTCTTGGGACGAACTCTATTATCATGTCTTGTTTTCTTTCTCTCCTTCTCATGTTTTCTCCATGATTATGTCCTCTTTAATGATGTTGCACATAAGCTTTCATTTACACTCTTTAATGTGATTCTTTTAATAAGTTATCGGTGAAAAGGTCCTAGATCATGTTGGTATCGGAGTAGTCTTCTTTGAATTGAATTGCAAGTGTGAATGCTTACTAGGGCCAAGCTCAAAGTAGGTGAAGGAAAAATTAAGACTTTCAACCCAGATATTGGGCGTGAAACTTGAAGAAGGAAAATGGGAGATGAAGAAATTTGCACAGAGTATGAGAAGAATTTTCCCAAGGCTTTCTACTGCATGTTAGATATGGTAGAAAAAATGTTTGCAGATTACGAGAAGAGAGTGGCAAAAGAGAAGAAGAAGAAAGCTAAAGAAGAGAATAGTGCTTCAGTAAACCATGGAAGTGAAGGAGATTCTCCTCATCCTTCATCACCATATTCAAGTTCAATTTCTTCTTCCTCTTCCTCTCATTCTCATCATTCTCATCATTCTAGTTTTCATCCAAGTACTTCTAAAAATCCATTGTTGAAACTAGATGTGAAATTTGATTTTCCCATGTTTAATGGAGAAGCTAATGTAGATAAGCTTAATAATTGGATTAGACAAATCAAAGTTTATTGTCATGTACAATAGATCGAAGAGGAAGAGGTGAAGATTCAGTTGGATTCTCTTTGACTAGAAGGCACAACCCTTGTTTTGTGGGAGAGAAAACTTCAGAAAGGTAGTAAGCATAATGGTAAACTCCTTTCTTCATGGTATGCATTTACATCTACATTGAAAAATAAATTTTATCCACTGGGTTATGTTCAAAAAGCCATGATGGAATGGAAAAATCCAAGACAGGGTAAAGGTTAGAGTGTCCAGAGTGTCACATAGGAATTTAGGAAACAAGCACTTGCATTAAATATTCCTTTAGATTATCATGAAACTTTGATGAAGTATATTGGTGCACTCCATAGTTACATTCAACATACATTGTTATTGTTTAACCCCACAAACTTAGATGAAGTGTGTGTTCAAGAAAATCACCTTGAAAATAGGGGAAAGAATGTACAGGAAGATCACCCACAGAAATTTTCCAAGTTCCAGAATAACAAGTTCAAAGGAAAGAAAAAGGACAAGAAGGCAGTGACAACAATGAAAGAGGAAGGAAAGTTGTCTTGCACACATTGTAAGAAATATGGGCATGATGATGAGCACTGATGGAAGATACATCCAGGTCTAAATCCTAAGATATTTGGTGGAAAAGGGAAGCAAACTATGGTTGCAACAACACAACAAGACCTTGGTTCTAATTCGGGTGACGAAATGAGGATTACAACCATTGGAGTACAAGGTAAAAATTCGTTTCATGCTGGTTCAAGTTCCACAAGTACATATCATGATCATGAAAGAAGAAGAAGTGAATTATTTTCTATTAGAGTTGTATCTAAACACACAAATATTGACACTCTATTTGATCCGGGTTCTCAAGTGTATTTAATCTCAAAAACTATTGTTAAAAAGTTGGGATTAGAAACAAAAACTCATCCAAAACCATACCCTCTTGGTTGGGTAACTAACAATGCAAAACTAAATGTCACCAAGCAGTGTAGGGTTAGATTTTCCATTGCTTCAAATTTGATATATGAGGTTTATTTAGATGTTGTCCCACTTGATATATGTGGCATACTTCTAGGAAGCCCATACCTTTATGATAAAAATGCAATCTTCTTCATAATGAGAACAAATACCATCTCACAAAGGATGGAGTGGAATAAATTGTAAGATCTCACAGTATGAAAACAAATACAACTCTTGTTAGTGCAGGACAGATAAAAGATTCATAAACACTAATAAGAAATATGTACTCATGGTTATGATGGAAAAATATGCCGAGGCATCTGATGCTTTCCAAGGATGTGATCCCTCTCAAAAATATGAAATGATTGATTTTATATCCAATTATGATGAAATATTTCAGAATCCAGGTGGCTTTCCTCCCAAGAGGGAGATTCAACATGAAATACATCTTCAACAAGATGTCCCTCTTCCAAATGTGGGCATGTACAGGATCTCAATCGTGGAAATGGAAGAAATCAAGAAGCAGGTGCATGACTTACTAGACCAAGGGGTCATCCGACCTAGCTCATCTCCTTGTGGTTCTCCGATCATGTTGGTGCCAAAGAAGGATGGCACATGGTGAATGTGCGTTGATTACTGGGATCTCAACAAGATCACCATAAATAACCGCTACCCCTAGCCTAATATAGATGACTTACTAGATCAACTAACGAATGCAGTGTACTTCACCATGTTGGATTTGAGGAGTGTCTACCACCAGGTCAGGATTGCAGAAGGCGACGTGTGGAAGACCACCTTCAAAACAAAACATGGTCTTTTTGAATGGATTGTGATGCCATTTGGGCTTTTTAATTCTCCGAAAACATTCATGTGAGTCATGAATGATATTTTTAGGCCTTTCATTGATGACTTTGTGATTGTATACTTATGACATTCTTGTTTTTAGCAGGACTTGGAATGAACATGTAATGCATGCAAAGTGAGTATTGGATGTCCTTAAAAGGGAAAAGTTGTATGTAAAATTGTCAAAGTGTGACTTTGGAAAAAATCATTAGTTTACTTGGGTAATATTTTGGGAGGTGGTCAACTAAAGATAGACCCCTCCAAATTTGAAGTCATTGTAAATTGGCCTAAGACAACATCAGCTATAGAGGTTAGGATTTTCTTAGGGGAAGTTCTGTACTAGAGAAATTTCATTGCAAACTTCTCCTACATTGCATCTCCTTTGCATGCTTTAACCAGTGTGAAACAAACCTTCCAGTGGGGAGGAAAAAATCAAAATGACTTTGACACATTGAAGAGAAAGATCAGCACCGCACCAATGCTACCTCTACTGATGCCAGTGCTTATGCATGGGACCAGTCCTGATGCAAAAACATAAGCCCATTTGTTTTCATTATGAAACTTTTCCTAAGTTTGTTTGTAACTATCCTACATATGAAAAATAATTGTATGCATTGGTACAAAGAGTGAATAAATGGAAACACTACTTAATGGGAAAGGAAACAATTATACACACTGATCACCAACCCTTGTAGTATCTCCAATCATAGACCAAGCTACAACAGTCAAGACACTACAGGTGGATGGGATTCTTACAACAATTCCATTTAGTTATCAGATACAAAAAGGGTACAAGTAACAAAGTTGAAAACATGTTTTATAGACCTCTTATTTCTACATCCATTGTTTTGAAGAATGCTTCCTTAGCTCATGATAGTTATATTGAACAATATGTGAATGATGAATATTTCAAGGATGTATATGTGACTCTAACCCATGGTTCACAGGTGGAGAATTTTTATGTGCAGGATAAACTACTCTACCATATGGAAAATCTTTGTATTCCAGTCAATGAAAGAGTGCATGTAATCAGGGAAGCACACACTTCCCTTGTATCTGGGCATTTTGGGGTAGGTAAGACTATGGAACATTTGCATAGGTTTTTCTACTAGCCTTGAATAAAAGAAATTGTGACCAAATATGTAAAGAGGTGTGTGTTTTTCAACTTGTAAGCCCACTAATAGAAAATCGAGGTTATACACACCACTTCATGTTCCTTCTCATCCCTGGGAAATTATTTCCATGGATTTTGTAGGGGGTTTCCTTTGTTGAAAATGGGTCATGACTACTTGTATGTAGTAGTGGATAGGTTTAGAAATATGTGTGTCTTGATGCCATGTAGAAAACATATCACTACTAAGCAAAATGCTCATCCTTTCTTTTAACATGTATGGGTCCACTTTGGACTTCCAACATCCATTATCTCGGATTGAGACACTCGATTCCTTGGAGAGTTTTGGACAAGCTTGTGGAGAATGATGGACACAAAGTTGAAGAGAATTATTGCTTTCCATCCACAGACCGATGACTAGGCAGAGGATGTTAACATAATTGTGCTTCATTTGCTTCAAGGCTACTGCAACAAACATCCCAGGTTGTGGGATGATCAGATACAACATATGCAACATGCATACAATCGAGCCTTGCACTCTTCCATGCATAGTTCACCATTTGACACATGTTTTGGTTATTTACCTAAGGCTCCCTTGGACTTGAATTTTGGAAAATATGATGACCCCATTGAACAAAGATATGAAGACAAATCCCGCAAGTTCATTCATAGGATCCAACAGGTACACCAAACAGTCTAAGAACAGTTGGAAAAGAGTCAGGCACAATACAAAGCTCGCCATGACAAGAACATAGTTTATCATCAGTTTCAAGTGGGAGATCAAGTGTGGCTCCACATCAACAAAGATAGGTTGAAGGGAGAATGAAAGAATCTCAAACCCATCAGATATGGACCCTTCACCATCTTGGATAAATTGGCACAAATGCCTTTCGCCTCGATCCACCACCGTACATGCAGATATAATCAGTTGTGAACATAGAGAACTTGAAACTTTATGAGCCTCCACTAATCATGGATCAACATGAGAGTGTTTTATTACCTTCAGTGGATGAGTTTTCTCTTCAGTACTTTGACGAGTTGAAGAAATATATCACCCTCGACAGAAGGACAAGGAATTCGTGCAAGGGTGATGTAGAATATCTTAGAGTGGGCATGAAGGGAACACATCCAAGTAAATCACAATGGATCGAAAAGGAGAAAGTGAGGGAGCAATTCCCTCACCTTCCAGTTGATTGATGAGACTTTTGGAGGCCTAAAATATTCTTAGTGGGGAGGAATGTCTAAGAGGATCTACAAGGTAAAAAAATTTCAAAGTCCCTGAATCTAAGAAAAAATAGTTCCAAGTCGAATTGATCATCGCAATCTTTCCAACGACACAAATGACACCTCAAACGAAGTTCGAACAAAGAAGATATGGGCAGTTAAAATTGTGGTCAACCTAGTCAAAATTGAATGATGATATCATCATCTGTACAGATGATGTCATCATCATTCGTACAGAGTGATTTCATCATGACATATGGCATCACAATAGGCTACCATGTGGCATGATGATTTGGCATTTTTGGTGGCCACTTGGGTCAATTGGTGAGTACCATGTGGCACCCCTAGGTGACACCACATGGTATCACCCAGGAGCTTCCACGTGGCACCCTAACAGGGATATGGGTGGTAGTGATGAATGGAAAATATTGACAAATGATAGGGCACCATGTATCCCAATCACAAGGTGCCACATGAAAGCCCCAAATATCCCAATGAGGGCCCGAGACCGAATGTCTGAAAAAAATATATTATCTGTCGTCGGCCGATCGACACTGAATTTGGTGACCGATGGCTCGTATCCTAATGGAATACCATATTCTAGTGAAGGTACCAATATACAGGACTTTTCATGGGTCATTTCATTGGAATTGGCACCAAACGTTATCTGCAGTACCAAATATGGCAGGCATTACAACACTATACCAAATATGATATATATAAATATCATATGGTTTGGAGGTTTTTATATAGTTGTTACAACTATATTAGAAATAAGCCATAAATCATACTAAAAGGGGGGTCTATGGGGTTTGATCCCTATACCTCCCCCAAACATACTCTAAACTTACACTATCGCCAATTGATTGGGCTATAGCCCTTGTTGTTAACTCTGCCCAGGTTTTATTAATTAAGATCAAAGTTTTTCCAAGTTCAAGATTTGCGCCAGAGTTCTGTACAATTTTTTTATTTTTTATGTAGGTTCAATCATTATTGCAGGATGCAGTGGCACAATTTTTTGGCAGAGAGCCCAGAAGGGGCCTCAAGGTGACTATGTTGGATTGAGATGATTTGACAATCAATTTTTCACTACTCCTCATCATGAAATCACTGGTGCAGTCAAATTATGCATCAGAGCAGTGGATCTAAAGGCCTTTTTTCATACTTGAGGTATATTGATGTATTTATGCCAATTTTTATCTCTGAGATAATATAAATCCTCTCCACTTTGAGGCGGTCCCGGAGATGTAGTCCATTCTTGGTACGAACTTCGTTATCATGTCTTGTGTTCTTTCTCTCCTTCTCATATTTTCTCCATGATTATGTCCTCTTTAATGATGTTGCACATAAGCTTTCATTTACACTCTTTAATGTAATTCTTTTAATAAGTCATCAATGAAAATATCCTGGATCAATCATAAACATGCCCCCATTCATGACAACCTTAAGTATACCTTATCAAGGATTTCATCGAAAAAACCTTCGATCACCAAATGTGAAAATACAATTTGATACTAATACACACTTAACACGAAATTCACCACAGAAGAATTATGTCTGCATCGAGTGTGTCTTGAATCATCATTATAGCTCTAGAAAGGATCCATCCCAAAAACCCAAATCAGAGTGACCTGTACAATTTTTTTCCCTAAGTGTTTAATTCTTAGACACCTTGGCTTGTTGATATTTTGTTGGGTCAAGATCCACCATCGAAATTGAAATTGGATTGACTTGGCTCATGAAAATTGTACAGGTCACAAAATTTGAATTTCAAGATACACCATCGAAATACCTTGCCATCATCAAAATTGACTTGGATTATGTGATATGGAAGAGATCCATTGAAAGTCCAAACTTCACCATCTTCGGCTTTATCTAATGTAACACCTCCAAAATTCCCCATATGAATATCACTCCCCTTAGTTTCCATCATAATAGATACCACATAACCTTTCTCTTAGTTCAACTTCCTAGTATTCTTGATAACATTGAGATGTCAGTCCTTGGTACCCATAATAAAATAAACATCTGCAACATTCGTGACTTGGAGACTCTCTGTTTCTGGGTGACTGTGGTTTGTATATCCAAAACAGTGCATCCAATTTTCCTCCTTTTTAATCTCCTTGGGACATATATCTCACATGCAATGGAAAGTGAAATACTTATTGTTTATATGCACATGCATATGTAATCTCATTCGACGTTTTTTGCAGGATATGGTCTCATGGGCTCCATGGTGGGATTTGGCTCTTGGGCTCGGTGATGAGTTAGAGTTTGGGTTTGGAAATGGAGGTTGGGTCCGAAAACCCAATATTTTTGTTTTCCTTCCCTTTTTACCTCCAAAACTATATCAATTTGTTGTAGGTTTTCAAAATAAACCATGGATTTATTAAATGTAATTAACTTTATCACATTTGTCCCATGATAAACATGAATTTGTAGATGAAAATTGCAACCCTTTTGGGGAAATATTTCCAAGTAAAAATTCCATAGATGTTAGGAATCTATTTCCATATCATGTCCATATATGATATAGTTTAATAAGTGGAGTTCTTGGATATTTGCATAAATTGTGATGATGTCTCATGTTCAAAATAATGTAAAATTTGGGTTGAAATTGTTGATTAAGGTTGGTTGTCATTGATGTCAACCCTTGAAGAAAGCCTCGTAGCACAAAGGTTGGGTAATGTACCCAAGATTGTTTGATGTAAAGATGACTCATTATTGTCTTGTCATGGTTGATAATAAGTAGAAATGGATGAACTCCAAAGTGGTCCCCTTATGGTGAAATCCCTCACGGGAAGACGCTTTGCAAATTGAGTTATCCTAGAAGTATGGTTAGAGAACCCATGATTATTTGTGGAATAATAAGATGAAATCTAGTGAATTTGTCAGTGAAACTATCCTATATGGATAGTGCTTTTCATGCCATTTCCAGTGGTATGTGTAACGTCACATAACTCCTCATTGTTAGAGAGTTATGGCCATGAGAAGTTGGAGAACCTAGGTTTGGGTAATGGACCCAAGTTTGTTTGATGGATAACAGTATGAGTTTTGATACATTTTCAGGTAATACTATTCTATATGGATAATACATGTCATTCCATTTCTGGTGGTATGTGGAATGCCACATAACTCCTCACGGTTTGAGAGTTATGGCCTTACGAAGTTGGAGGACCCTCATATGTCATCTAAAAGCCCCAAAAGGTCAAAGTAGTCAAAGTGGTTTAAGAGATTTTAAAAGGTAAATAATAAATTGAAGTGATGAGTGTACTATAATTAAAAGTGAATACAAAATAAATTAATTCAATAATAAATTTAATGGAGAAATTAGAAGTGGATTAACCCTAAAATAAGGAAAGTGGGCAAAGTGACCTAGAAGATGTTTTTAAGGAAGCTACTTGGAGAGTATAAATAAGAAGCAAGGCTCTCTCATTTAAGACACGCTTGAGCATATTGAATACCTATAGGTGTCTGAGGTAACCAAAGGGTATCTAAGCCGAATTTCTGAGGAAAGTGAAGAAAAGAAGGCAAGAATTCAAGGAAGGATAAATTCTTTTGATGATGCTTTCTAAGGTTGATTACAGATTGTTTGGTACAGGTTGGTGCATGGTTTATGCACTTTTTTATGGTATATTTTAATTACAAGTTGAGGTATAGGTTGATGCATGGTTCAGGTTTATTGGTACATTTTTACAATGGTATATCTCATAGTGATAGTGTGACAGTGGTTCCATCATTCTACTTATACGTCAGGGCAGTTGGATGGGGAAATGACAGGTGGTTGTAGCCACCTTTCGGTTGTAGCTGGAGAACATAGGGGGTTGTATCCTCCTTCTGGTTGTAGCTAGAGAATTGGGGAGTTGGAGCTTCCCTCAAGTTGTAGCTTGAGAAACTAGGGGGTTGGAGCCTCCTTCCAGTTGCAGCTGGAAAAAAAAGGAAGTTGGTGCTTCCAATGAATGTAATCTTCAAGACATATAAGATAAATCATTCCATGGTTTTCTCCTGATTCGGGTTTCCACGTAAAACACTGGTGTACTTTGTATGTGTGTGATTGTTCATTTCTTATTGCTCATTATTGGATAATAATTCTACATTGATATAACACTTGGATTATTTGGAGAAAAAGGATTAGAATTACACTATTATTGATTCACCCCCCCTCTCAGTAATCCAACAGAAATCAATGTGTAATAGACCTAATAAGTCAATGAGAATCAAGTGCCTTAGTGTTTTGTGCAACTATTTGATATGAATTATTCCTTGCAACATGTTTTGTTGTTAGCAAATGTTTTGGAAATGTATTCAAATCATGGGTTGACTTGATATTATGGAAATATTTTCCCTAACAAGTGTTAGCTTTGGGTAGAATAATTTTCTTGTGCATGCAACTCATTAATCTTTTTTTGCATAAATCACATAATAACTCCAAGTAAAATTGATTTCATATTTACGTACCCTCCACAAGAAAGATGTGTGTTAGCATGTGTCATGTGTACTACTGAATTTGGTTGTGTAGTTGGTATTTTGAGAAGAGGACCTCAATGATGAGTATAAGATTATGGAGGAGGAACATGAATGTGCTTGGTGGAAAATAGTGAATGTAGGGATGTAATTCTCGATGTGTAGGTATGAGTCTTATTTGGAAGAAAATATATGATATATTAAAATTTCTTAAAGTGTAGGATATTGGTGTTTTGAAAGTATATAACATTTTGTTGATCGAAGTGATCATAGGGTAGACTCTAGAGAGCCTATTGATTATAATATAAGCATGTGGATTAAAGTGTATTTTCATATAACTCAACCTTGGACTCCCACAATTGGGGATAAATTTTGTTGAATGCATTTTGCTTAATGATAACCCTTGCATTTTGTGAAAAACACACCTATGTGTTTAGGTGTGGATCATTGAGTTTTGATTAGATAGTTCAATGCCCAACATGGGCAAGATATTATTTGATAAACTCCTAGTTGTGCAAGAGATTTCCAAAGCATGTTTTTACCCCAAAAAGATTCTATAAACAACCATTAATAGTTTACTAGCAAAGTGTTTGACAAAAGGACTCAACTAGTATTGATTGTCCTCTAGATGTTTGTGATAATAACTCAAATAGGTAGCATTATTAAAATGAGTTATATGTCTGTATTGTGGCCTATTAATTGTCCCAAAATATTGCATTAGTTTGTTGTGAGAAAATAAGATTTTTGGAATGGATCGTTCTCTTATTTAGGGAATGAAATGACATATTTCTCTTTTGTCAGATCCTTGATCTCTTGTGAGATAAAAACCACTTGATGCAATGGTTTTTTATGAGTATGGATAAGATACTGCTATTTTCTTTTCCATATTGTAAAAACATCCTTACTTAGTTAAAACAGAATTTTGTTAATGACTTGTATACCAATGGTCAAATTGTTGGAAAGAGCTAGATGATAAGGGTGAAATAACAACCTTAAAGGGTCGAAGTTATACTTCTTTACCATGAAAATTGAAAAATAATGATAGCATATAAATCGATGACTTTACTTTAGTCTTTGATGTCTAATTGAATATATAATATTTGTCATATACATGCATTTTATTTTTTGAGGAAAAAAATGTATAATAACTATCTCATTGATAAATATATGTTGTACATCAAAAGTGTCCAATGCAATCCATAAAATATCCTTTCTGAGTATCAGAAAAAAAGAGGCTTCCTATCAATTGAGAGTCGTGTAATCTATCCTAATTAAGTAATCTTCCATTTGCATAACCTTTTCAGGTTTCAAAATACAACAAAAGACAGAGTTATGAGATTTCTCATTCTTTTCTTCTTCATAAAGTCTCAAAAATGCTTGAGCCTATTCTCAAATTGTGCTCCTTCAATGGAGGGGAGCTAGTCATCTAAGGAACTGGAGATGGCTTCAAGATGAATTCCAACTTTATAATCCTGGTATGTGTAGCAACCTGTAATAAGGCAGAGAGCCTCTTTAAAGAGTCTCTGCTTCTGAATTTAGATCTCTATAAATATGTGAAAATCATTTTTTTGTAAAAATTCCTTTTATTTATTTTTATGTGTCCCATTGTAGGGGATAATGTAATTTTTTGAAGTTGATTTTACCATTTATCCAACCTATCACAATTTTGGAGTTTCCCATAATCTGAACTTGGACCACTCCTCTCTAGTTCACACTTCATTAACAACCATAATGTATTTAATGTTTCCCAATTGTTTGTTCATTCTCCCTTTCCTGCCTTAAAAAATAATTTATGATCCTCCCCAAAGAACAATATGGCATCTGCCCCTGTTTTCCTTGGGTCACCCAAACATATTGCATTGAAATATGCCCATGCATAAGATTTATCTATGACTGGGCTTGTGATGACTCCAAGGGTTTTTAATTTTGTAGGCTTCTATATTCCTTCATAAACATATTTTATTTACTGCACTACCTAAATGGACAACATCTCCTTATTCTGAATGACATGTTATTTCTTGCCAGCCAAAAGGCCCAAAGAAACTGTGCAGGGTATAGCTCTGTTTAATGCCTTGTCTTTGAGTCTTTTTTATTTGGATGGTAAGGAAATACGATTGTCAACAAGATTATTTATTGGTGCGTGAAAGGGTATTGGTATGGTTAGCATTTCCCTACTAGTTCTACATGGCTAAATATGGTTAAAATTTCACATCCAATTTTTCATGTAAATAATGGGATGACCACAAGAAAAATCCCCCAAAATAAATAAAGTATTAATAAAATTGATTCATTTCAATACTTTTTTATACATAATTGAGATGCCAATGAACACGTGACATCTAGTTTCCTTGTTCTTGTCATGCAAATGATATGAATTTTAGATGTATCATGTGAGGATATTAAATATTTACAAACATGCTAGCAAAATTCTTGTAAAAACGTTGGAAATATATTTTGGTAAATATCCTTAAATGATTGATGTTGTTGAGCCTATACCTATAGACCATGGTCTCTACATTCTAGAAATATTGGAGGATCATTTATTTGTGTGGCTTCATTGACCTCAAGCTTCTTTTCCATTTTTAAAGGATAAGTTAGAGAATTTGATTTCATAAAAAAGACAATAAATATAAATACATACAAAGATTTTATACTTGGTAGGCATTTTACTAATTTTATATTATTTCTCATGCAGGTTTCACTTTTGGCTTCTAGATCGATTTGAAATTTCAATTTTGGAATATTTATTGAGATTTCAAACACCAATCATGGGAAGAAAAGATCAAGACAAAATGATCTATCATCATACTTTTAAAGACTTCGATCCAAGGATCCACATTATTTTCATGATTCGAGCTCTTTTGAGCAACCTATCACTAATAGAGATGTCAACTCTTGTGAGAATGCATCTAATATCCAAATAATAAATGAGGGAATATGTTCCTCTGGTGATCAAAGTGAGATAAGTGCATTTTCACCAGAAATTGGTTGTACACATGTTGAAAATATTTCATTGGAAAAGAATAAAACCAATTCACGAAAAAGAAAAAAAGCCAATGGGACATAGGGAGAGGATTAAAACCAAATTGGGTCTCAAAATTTCCATTTATTGAATCAATACCTCCAAAAAATGAGAAAGATAAACTAAAAGTTAGATGCAATATATGTAGTTGGAAACTTGGCACGCCAACGACATTTCAAATGAAGTTAGATACAATAGAGAAGCATGTAGGAAAGGTGTATGAAAATAAAATTGTAGATGGCGAGGATAAATATATTGTTAGATGGAAATATTCTGAGGAATGTTGACATGTCAAATATGTCGATGAATATAAAAAATATTTAATAAGTAAGGAAAAAATCGAGGCATGTGGAGGAAGCATCACATCTCTAATTGAAAAGACGATGGAAATAAATTTTGTATCCAAGACAATTCAACTAAGCATTGTATTTCACATCTTATCTAAAGGTTGTCCTATGACAAATTATCCATATTATATGAAATATCTATATTTTCTTCAAATTTCAAACTTTCCATCTTCTCATTGGTCTTTAACGAGTGGTTGGGAATGGGAAAAATATCTAGCTCAAGTAGAAAAGGATGATATAAAAGAGAATATTTCAAATGTTAGGTTTTTGTCATTTTCTTTGGATGAAGTTACAACTATTGATAATACTTCATGGATATGTATGAGTATTTATATGGTTAATGACCATATTAGACATTCCTATCTAATTGGGGTTCATAAAATGAGGGAGAATTATATTGTTGAAAATATTTATGAACTTGTTATTAATAGTTTGAAGGAAATTGGTGGTATGGATCATTTAATGATTGCAAAAAAGTTGGTATGTGTTGGAGCGGATGGAACATCAGTAATGTAAGGACAAAGGGATGGCCTTTGTGTTATACTACAACTATCAGCTTCACCATATATGGTGAGTATTCATTGTATGGCTCATAGGATGAATCTTTCATTTAAAATAGTAAGTAAGTTTCCATCAGTTTCAAAAGTTGAAGATCTTGTACAAGAGGCTTATGCATACTTTTCTCGTAGTCCCAAACGATTTTTTAGAGTTTAAAAAATTTGATGACGGTGTTACAAATGGAAACACGCTATTAAAAGATGTTGATACAAGATGGATCTCATTGAATGGACCAGCTCAAAGATTATTTAGTGGGTACCAGTCCTTGATAGGGATGATGTATGGACATCACTTCAGTGTAGATAGAGCTCAAGACATTCTCTTTCAACTAATTGACGTAGAAAAATTATTAACATTGGTTGGAATTCTTCCTATGCTAGATGAAATGAATGTCCTTGTGAAAATATATCAAAATCGCACAATGTATATTGTAGAATACACAAATGCAAGAAAATTTTCATTTATTTCATTGGATAATTTGTATACTATGATAGAATCTTTCACGTGTCCACGATTTACAAATTGGACTATGATCATTGATATAGAAAATACTAAATGTTTTTTGAAGTTTGATGAAAAAGGGATACTATATATGGAAGTGCATGGATATATGGTTCCTTTTCATTATATTGATAAGACAAAACAAACAACCAAAGAGTGCCCCGTGTCAAGAGACCTATTCGACAATGGTGTCATTTCAGTGAGACACAACTTGATAGAAATTGCAAAATCACTATCATCGAAGATAAGAGAACGATTTCCTCGAGATGAATTGTTTGAGGCCATGTCTATGGTGTACCCTTAATATTGGAACAACAAAAATTGTCAAACTACTTTAAAACGTGACTTTGTGGAAAAATTAAATACTTTAGTGCATCACTTTTGCAAGAAGGTAAAGATACATGGAGAATAGGTTGAAGGTATTCTAGATAAATCAAAATTGTTTCAACAATCCACACGCTTCGCAGAAACAATGTGGAATCAATTTCTCGTTTTGAATAATCCTCTAGAATATGGTGCAATAACAAGATTATGGACTATTTTAGGTGTTATCTAATACTTACAGGAAAACATGTCAGAATATTTCAAATTAGCAGATTTGTGTCAAACCATGATTTTGGGATCAATGGAGGATGAGAGAATGTTTAGTGCACTTTCATTTTTGAAGTAAAAGATGAGGAACAAGCTTGATAAACATATGGATATATGTTTAATATTATATTAGAGAGGGTCTTGTTCATAATGAAGAAAATGAACACCAAGATGAGAATTGAGAAATTGATATACCACAAGATTCGATCTATCCAATATATATGAGGGCCTAGGGGACACTTATTCCAGTATACGTGTTCCATTGGCGGTGAAAGAAATAGTGAATGGAATAACACAAATGATGTGATTCGTGTGATTCGTTGTTCCTCATTTTTTGGAGTAGGTTGGAAATTCTTTATCATAGAAAGATTACTACATGCCAATTTGAGGTTGCATTTCATGTAAAAATAGGTTCTATATTTTGTGTTTTTCATTGTAACATTGGAGCCACATTTTCTTGATGCAAGTTATTTTAAGATTGATGTTTTGATATTTAACTATTACATTATCTCTTTATTGTATGTGATAGGGAATGAAGCTGAAATTTGATGAAGATGGGACATATCTCTTCACATAGATAGTGTCCTAGTATTAAAGGATAAATTCTTGATTTAACAAGACTTACGTTAAGCAAGAATGAGATCATTCAAGTAGATGAAATTTCTTTGATGTCTAGATCTAATATGTTGATAAATTTTAATGGTTTGTTTGTTTGTTTCATTTTGGAGCATTTTGTCAAGTTTGGAATTTTGGGTTTAATTTGGTTAAAAATTGTGTTAGTCCCTTGAATGCTTGTAGTTCTCATTCAATGTTTGAATGAACCTTTTTTTGTGGAATGATTGGCTAAGGGATTTATCTGATTTCCATTGAGTCAAGGGTTTGGGTTAACGTTAAAGACTTTTGTTGAGTATTTTTTTTTTCATCTTTTTGTCATGACATTTATTTGAGAAACACATGGTATTAGGCTTAATATATGGCTTTGGTTATTATGTGGGCACTCAATGTGTTTTCCATAATTTTGATTATTTTTTTAATACATTTGATGGTCAAGGAAATATTTTTTATTTCCTTTCACTTTGTGGCATGACTTGAGCATCTTCACCTTTTAGGATATACTATGTTTATTTTATATTTTCTTTGAAAAGACTTATTGATTATTTAGAAAGGGAAATGAGCTCTACTTATCTAAGCAAAGAGAAATATGGTCCATGCACTAGGTTCCGATGTGTTCATCATAGGAGACCTATTAATAGCATGAGACCTACATTCCTCTAATGAAATTATACTTTTGATGCCAAGACTAAAGAGCATTACATGTAGCCAGTGGAGGATGAGAGAATGGTTATTAATGCACTATCATTCTTGAAGTCAAATTTGGTATACATGTTCCATTGGTGGTGCAAGAAATAGTGAATGGAATAGCACAAATGATGTGATTCTTGTAATTCACTGTTCCTCTATTTTTTGCAGTAGGTCATAAATTCTTTATCATAACAAGATTACTATATGCCAATTTGAGGTTGCATTTCAGGTAAAAACAGGTTATATATTTTGTATTTTTCATTGTAACATTAGAGCCACATTTCCTTGTTACAAGTTTTTTAAGATTGATGTTTTGATATTTAACTATTACATTGTCTCTTTCTAGTATGTGATAGGAAATGCAACTGGAATTTGATGAAGCTAGGGCCTATCTCTTAACATAGACAATGTCTTAGTATTAAAGGGTAAATACTTGATTTAACAAGATTTTCGCTAAGAAAGAATAAGCTCATTCAAGTAGATGAAATTTATTTGATGTCAAACTCTAATATCTTGGTAAATTTTAATGATTTGTTTGTTTCTTGAATTTTGGAACATTTTGTCAAGTTTGAAATTTTGGGTTTATTTTCGTTAAAAACTGTGTTAGTCTCTTGAATGCTTCAAGTTCTCATTTGATGTTTGATTGAACCCTTTGTTGTGGCATGACTAGTTTCATCTAATTTCCATTGAGTCAAGGGTTTGGGTTAAAGTTAAAGACCTTTGTGGAGAAAAAAAACATGTTTTCATCTTTTTGTCATGTTTATTTGACAAACATACAATATTAGGCTTAATATATGGCTTTGGTTATTCTCTGGGAACTCAATGTGTTTTCCATAATTATTATTATTTTCTTTATATATTTGATGGTTCAAGGAAATATTTTTTTATTTCCTTTCACTTTGTGGCATGACTTAAGCATCTTCACCCTTTAAGATATACTATGTTTATTTTATATTTTCTTTGAAAAGACTTATTGGTTATTTAGAAAGGGAAATGAGCTATACTTAACTAAGAGAAGAGAAAAATGGTCTACGCACTAGGTTCCTATGTGTTCATCATAGGAGACCTAATAGCATGAGATTGACATTACTCTAATGCAATTATACTTTTGATTCCAAAACTAAAAGAGCATTACACGTAACTAGTGGAGGATGAGAGAATTTTTATTTCACTATCATTATTGAAGTGAAAGTTGAAGAACAAGCTTGATAAACAAGCTTGAAAAAAATCATTACATAGTTTCTACTAATAATGCACATGTTATGGCGAGTTTCTTGTAACTAAGAAATAGGTATGCTTATTGGTGTTTGTAACACATGAAAAAAAAATATTTCTATATAATTTAGTATCATTTATTTCTTTGTTACTTTTATACAACTCAATTTTGGGAGTGTGTATGTAGTAGGATCCAAGTGAAAAGCATTGCATGTGCTACCCTTTGTTGGAAAATTGATTGTCATTGATGCCAACTTTAAAGGAAGTCTATAAGCCTCTAAAAGTATTGGGTATAATTGAAGAAGTCTCCAAAGTGTTCCCCTTATGGCATAGCTTTAAGCATGATCGTCACAAGAATATGCTTTGAAGAAGTCTACAAGAAACCCATAGGTGTGTTCAAGAGGCCTGAAGTTGACTAAGGAAAATGAGGTTGAAGAATACTTAAAGTGTATACAAAACCCTCATATATGGATAGTCCTCATCATGTCATTTCCAACGGTAGGTGGTATACCATGTGGTTCCTCACGGTTGACGAGTTATGAGGTCATGAAGTTGGAAGCCCCTAAATGGTTGCAACAAGACGTTACAAGTCATTAATTAAAGGGTAAAACAATTATAAAAAGAAAGTACACATCTTCCCTAAAGTTAAGGAAAGAAGTCACATGGGCAAGTATAAATACACTTCAAGAAGCCTCTCATTCTTACCTGCAAAAGTTCAATGATTATCTATCTTTCAAGTGATATTTTGGTAAATCTTTTTGTTGGAGATATTTCTATTTTCAACTCACTAGTTCAGTGGTAGTTTATTGGAGCTAGTTCTATTTTAGACTTTCTATTTTAGACCATCACTATTATCCATGCATTCCTAAGAAAAGCTCATTGCTTGTTCGATTTTCTTAATTATGGAATGTTCTTTCCTATATGAGTCTCTATCATTCATTGATCAACTCATTGAGTACTGTGAATATATTTTCTCATTCTTCCATATTGAATCTCTCGTCCTTTTCTTGATAAGATTTGTTTGTACTTGCTTTATCTAGGTCTCCTGTGCATGTTTCCATGAAACATTTACATGGTATCAAAGCTGAGTTGCTTGGAGAAAACTAGACAATCTAGAAAAGAGGGAAATCAGAGTTTTGAAGAGTGTAATCTATGTATCTGACAATGTCTCACCCTCTCCCTATAGAAAGGTACGAAAATCACACACAAAATTACAAAATTACAAGTGTTGTAGGAAGTGTCACACTTTAGACTTAAACAAGGTGAAACAATGTCGCACTGTGGCAGTCAAACAAGGTGTGATAGTGTCTCATTGTGTCTTTCCAATAGGTTGTGACACTCTTCAACAATTGATTTTTTGCAGTGATTTCTTAGGATTTTCACTTGCAAATTGAGGTTAATTTTTCAGGGTTTTCATAACCAATAAGAGGGTTGGATACGACACCAATTCTTCAATAAAATTTGGTGATAATTCTCACACCACACAATTATTTTGAATGGAATACGAAGGCCAAATTCCAACTCAAGAGGAAAGGATTGTACAATTTGACGATGGTGACAAAAACAAAACCTACATCACCGATTGAGAAGACCAAATGGGCGGACTGTAAGGATGTGGCCACATGACTTCTTCTTGAATTAATTTCAAGTAATTTATGATTTCATGTTTCCACAAGCAAGACTCCAAATGAGATATGGACCACCTTGGAAGGTCTCTTTAGAAAGCAAGATGAGATGAGAGGTCATATACTTGAGGTAGAGTTGAATACTTTGGATCCTAAAAGTTTTGATAATGTAGGATTTCTTTACCAAGTTTAAATCTTTGATATTGAACTTGTAATATTGTGATATTGATAAGTATAAACAAAATGACCAACTTATTCTAACAATATTGGATAAGCTAGGACCAAAATATGTTGTCTATGTCTCCACTTTCCATTCTAGCAGATATGTTTCGGGATCAAAGTGGAAAATGTCTACCATGGAGCAATTTGTCGATTCTCTCACACATGAGCAGATCAAAATCATTCATATGGGTCTAATTAAGGAACCCAAATCACATGCACTCACCATGAAATATGGAAAAGGGTCATCAAATAAAAAATTCAAACATAAAGGAAAGGAGAAACAAAAAGAAAAGGAGAAATATTCCAAATCCTTCAAGGATTCTTCAGGTTCCAAAGACTCTTCAAATTCCAAAGGAAAGAAGAAGAAGGGAAAGCAATGCACTTATTGAAATAAACCAAATAATGAAAAATAGACATGCATGAAGAAGCAAATCGATCTTATGGAACATGTG
>ML831444.1:45533-66956 GCA_009831015.1 Picea engelmannii | reverse complement strand
AAAGAGGAAAAATCATAGAAAAAAGAGACTATAACCAATTGATCATTCCCCTTGTCCCAACCTTTATCCATCCTTGTGCAAAGAGAAGTCTAGAGAAAAGCAGTTGGAGGACAGTTGAAGAGGAGCCTAGGACCAGGTTTGTGGAGCAGTGGCCGACTTCATCATTGTAAGTTGCTTTAGTGAAGTTATTAATAAAGAAGTACTTTTCCCATCCCACCATATGAGGTTTTCATTATTTATTGTGTACATGTTGATTAAATCGCTAACCCATTAATCTGTAGATCAAATGCATGTGGAGTTCTTTGTTTGTATTTTGTGAATGTAGGTCATCCTTGGGAGGAGAGTTGGAGTCAAAGAGTGACCAAGCGTGAAGAGGAATCGATATCAAACACCGGAAATAAGGTATGTTCACTTGATATTCTTAACTATGTATTTTCTTAAGAATAATGGGGATCAGGTCCAGGATGATGGTAAAAAGTAGGAATCTTTAGGTCTTTTCTGCATGCCTGATAAAACCCTATGTGCTAGTCCATAGAGGGATTTCCCACTCACAACAGATGGAAATGTAGAGAATCTTCCCGCTCCAATGCCCAAATTGAAATCAACCATATCGAACAGAAATTCCCAGCTTGATGATGGTGGTCATGACAACACCAAAAGGAGTTTCAGAAAAGAAACCGACAGTGAATGCAGTAGCCACTTTGCAGGGTGAAAGTAGGAATTCCATAGTTCCAAATTAGTTTGTTATGGCAGGAAGATTTTCACTATATATAAATGATATGTTGATGCTCCTAGATATATATTTCAAGACAAAAGATTATTGATTAACATCTTCGGAAATCATGTCCAAAACTCTCGCTACTGCAAGGCATTTTCCTACTAGTCATCTCCTTCTTCCCAAAATGGACTAATTTGGGCCTCTAGAATTGCATGTGCAAGTTGTGCTACTGAATTTTTTGGACTATATAGAGGCAGTTTCAACTAAGGGCTATTCCACTTTCCCTGAAACCATTTTCATCTTCTTCCTTAGGGGAATCTTGTGGAAAATATCAATTTCAGCACAAGATGATTCATTGAGGAGAAAATTGCAAGGATCTTGCATACTATGGATACCGTGCCTGTGTTTGTTGCAGATACCTTCAATGTTTTGGCCAGAAGATCTAGGTCCAATTTCTAAGGATATATGTACAATACTCGATGTTTTTATTATTTTTTTAAAGGGATTTTCTATTAAAAAATATTTGCCTTCGACTCTTCATTGTTGCCTCTTTTTTGGGTTTAATGCATGTTCTAATTGGCATGGTTCGGTGCTCTCATACTTCTTCTATATTGTGTTTACTTAGCTTATATTTTCTAAGATGGAACATCTAACAATTATATGCCAATGTACTGTGTGAATCCACTAGCTTTTTATGCAAACAAAAAATGGATTACACAGTTTCAAACAAACGTTCAATTCTATTCATAATGCAGATAGAACATAGCAATACTAATGTACAATGTTGCAGCAAAATCGTTATTCTTGTTTCTAGACAAGCAATTATTAAGTTTTAATGCTAAAAATACATAATGCAAGAAGTTTAATACTTGATTTAATATGTTGCACTCATGGAAGAATGTATCAAGAACACAACTACACCCACACATTCCAATAAAATCAAATCTTCAACAAAGAATTTGTTGGCAATTAGTAGAAAATGAAGTTTAGTAGTTAAGTTAATATGTTATAATAATGGAAGAATGTATCAGGAACATAGTTACACGCACATGTTGCAATAAAATATAAGTTTCAACAACATATTTTCTAACAATTAGTTGAACATCATGGTTTTGCAACGATGGGGCTTCTTTGAAACCAATTCGCGCTTACAAAAAATGCCTTCCGCCTTTCTATTTTCCCACTCTTTTGTTCCCTCTAGTTTCTCTTCCTGGTTACTTAATCATTTTTTTCCTGAAAAATCCTTGCTCCGCAGCTTCGCGCATTCACGTGTTTCCAATGACTGCTTCACCTTTCTTTAAATTGACCTTCTATTGTTCCCTCTCCCACAACTAGAACCCAGAGTTCTACGATATACAAATTGACAGGAGGACTTGCGTGCTGGTCGGGTTAACATTGCACTTCTACTTTTCCATGACCTCTAAACAACATTTGGAGCTCTGCAATATACAAATTGACAGACAGGCTCTAGGGCTAGGGGGATAAAGATTTCCTTAGACAGAATTTTTGGCTACCTCACTAATAGAATGCCTTAGAGTTCATTGATGTACAAATTGACAGATGAAGCATACAAACAAGAACCAAATAAACTCACGGCTCATGTTTCTGGTTGTTGTTTCCTGTTTCTTCCAACTTCACAATTCTTTCCAAGTATATATCTTTCCATGAAAATGGGATATCTGTTACAGATGTGAATATATTGGTCCTTTTTTTTTCGTCTTCTATACTTGGCCAAATATCTGTTTCTATTTTCCCTAAAATTTATCCTTTTCGTCACTTATTCATTCTTTCGAAAAATGTATGGCTGAGCGTGTGGGTGGTCTTGCGGGTTCACAGCTACACTCGTGCTCTTTTATCGTGACATCGACCAAACGCTTCCCCATTCCATACCCAGAAACTTCTCCAACCATGAATTCTGACTAGGTGGCCTCTACATTGGACTTTTGTTGTTCCATGGCCTGCGAACAGTACCATCATTTCCATGATATACAAATTTGCAACCGTTCTTAGATCATACCCTCTACCGTATTACGGTCCACCTATCATGCCCTCTTCCGTGGTGCACATTTTTGCACTGAAATCTTCCCAAAAATACAATTTAACCTTCAGGTCCTCGCATATTTAGTGGAACTATTGTCACCCCATTTTGAAGCCCGTTTGGCCGCTTTCCATACTTTTCCATTTGTTCAAATTTCTTTTGTGGATCATTGGTTTGGAGGGTTGAAGAAATATTCAACTCGTAGTCGTTGTTTTCTGTGCCCGCGCCCCTTTGCAATTAGTAGTTGGCAATTATATATAATATCTTATTGCTATGCATGAAATTAGCAATTTCCCTATTCCATACTTAGCCACTTTGCTGGAATTATGCAAATATACAAACCGGTCACTGAACTTCCCCATCATGATCTCTTCCATTTTACACATTTTGCACTAACAAATTCTGAAACATGAAATTTGACCATGCAACACTCGGTTGTCTTGACTATCCCTGTAACCCTTTTTTGAATGTCATCCAACCTCTTTTCAGAGCTTGCCATTATTTCCTTGCTCTTCACCATCTCCATCACCTTCGCACTTGTCTATAATAAAAGAAAATAAAAAGTTTATATATATATATATATATATATATATATATATATATATATATACATACATATCTTGTTTCTAAATATGGAATTACTGGCATTTAATTCTAATAGGTCATCATGCAGAAGCCGTATAGGTTGTCATTGATGGGAAAAATGATCGAGGACATCTTGTATTGATGCACATTAAGCCAACATTTGCGGGGGGGTTATATTATCCCTTTCGAGTGTTCATTTCAAAACCATGAAATCCCATTCACATGGCGTGGTATTCGCATGTTCGCGAAACCTCCATTTCTTAATTGCTCTTCGTCGTACCCCCCACCTTCGCATTTCTAAATATGAAATAAATAAACTTTACTAATAACAGTTCATCAGGCACCACCAATACAGATTTTCATTAATCAGCGAAAGGCTCAAAGAGCTTTCCCATTCATAAGAATTTAACCAAGATTTAGCGAAAATTTACATTATCGTCTCTAACTGTTCATTTAAACCATCATCTGAAACAAAGAAACCTTCTCATAAACCTATGGTATCAGCTCAAAAAAAATTCTATGGAGATATAGTGAACATCTTCGGGCGCGAGGACCAGAACTTCCACTGGTCCAGGGCATTTTCTTATTACTCAACCTCTGTCGCAGAGAACCAAGTAATTTGGACTTCTAGGATTGCTCATGCAGGCTCTGTCCCTGATGTTTTTGACTATAAGGATCTGGTCTCTTGGTGCACCGATAAATTTATTGTAGAAAAAAGAATTATTCCATTGCAGGACCGCTCTTCTGTTTCTTTGTCACCTTAGGTCTTCTACCACATGTTGAAATTGCTGGATTCAAGATTGACGTTCAGAGGAGAAGATTGCAAACAATTCCTAGAAAAGCATAATAACGGATTGGACCTCTTTCCCCTTTTTTTGGAAAACCTGAATCTATTTCCTGAAGATATTACAAGCATGCAGGTTAGTTCATTTAGAAATCCATTTCGTGAAATTGCCTGGCTGTTTATAGGAATAACGGGACAAGAGTCCATAGCTACTATTTCCCGCATGGCTCTTTATATTTTGTATTTCACAATCAACGAACAAACCATATTTTATTGGGACATGTTAATTTCCCATGAAATATCTTCCCAATTGTCAAGCTACAAAAGGGAAAATAAATTTTATATGTCATCCTATTTAGTTTTTTCTATAGCACATTCCTGTCGGTTTCCACAACTATCTCTGTCCAAGAATGTCAACTGTGAATTCCACCTAGTAACATTCTAGTACAAGGCCTTGTAGAAGCACAAGGCTTCCCACTATTTTTATGAGGTTTTTAATGGCTTCCTCTCTGTTTTCAAAGTTTTTTTGTTAGGAGAAGATGCTCCCCGCATATCTGAATAGGCAACTAGTTTTTTGGACAAGAAGGAGACACTCAAACATTTGGATAATTACACTGTCATAAGAGTTTTTGTCTCCACAGAACAGCCTGATCTCCTTCCATGTCACATTATGGACATAATGTTTGTTGCAGAAGTAGTACATCAATACAACTACTGGTTCCATCTATTATAAAGAATGAAAAAGAAAACAGTTCATTCCTCTGCCTTGGAAAATAGGGGAGTTCGTATCGCATCTCCAACCTGAGATATGTTGAAGACATAAGAGGATTCGACCCCTATGATATTTTTAGACAACATTTACAAACACTTGGCCTCGATAATTTTCTTGTAAATAAACACCTGCCCAAAAACAAAGACAGTGGCGACAACGATCCTACCTCTAATGCCGGTGAGGTAGAGACAGTGAAAAGTTGCACTAAATTGTACACGCAATAGGGGAAAGGCCCTAGTGACAAGAGTGTTCAATCCAAAAATACACTCCAAAAAGTATGACATCCTAGAGCATCGCTCGAATGACCCATCACAACAACAAAGAAACCTAGAGTTCTTCAAACAGAGGAGGAGATAATGAGCCTCCTCACTCTAAAATTGATATTTCTCACAAGCTTCCAGTAGAGAAGAAGAGAAAAAAAAATGTGGGGCAGGCGGAAGAGCTAGAAATTCAGAGTGAGAACATGGAACTTGACAGTGATTAGGATACCATGATCCATTTTCTTGATCAGCCCAGAGATGCCATCCAATGGACATATCCGTTCCCCAAAATTTTGATGAAGATGAATCCTTCGTGTTCCAAAGAGTTTTTTTTGATAGCCGGAACAAAAAGTTGATAATTGAGAAAACAAATGTTAAAAATAAGAAAGGAAAATATCATTCAGAGGTTGACGTTGCCAACATGCGACCGTCCCAAATCTGTGAACTTGACACCACGACCAAAGAATCACTTCATGATTCCATTGGAGGCATCAAGACTGAGAATGCCAGACTGAAGGACTAAGTCAAAGAATTGGAAGGAGCTTTCATTCCTATGCCATTGTTTATCGATCCTTTTGCAATAGCCATGCCTAGCACCCCTGCACCCAATGTAAAAGAATCATCCACCCTGCTTGCATCCTGTAAAGGATATGTGGAGAAAAATATCAAAAAAAGAATGGAACTAGTTACCGATGCGTGGAAAATATCACAAACCATAAGTTCCCTTGGAACCAGGGCACATAGCTTGCTTGAGCTTTTGCAGGCCTAATTAAAAGATGAAGAAAATTTCTTTTTAAAAACAATCATCCCTTTTGGCAAGATTGTCAACAATATGACAGAAACAAAAAGAAGAGAAGAAGATATTCCATCCAAAAACTAGATCGACCAATTGAATGCATGTTGGAAAGAAAATGTAAAGAACCTGCATCTCATTGTTCAATCATGTGAACAAGCCATATCGAAGAAAGATAATTTATTCATAAAGATGTCAAATATATTCTTAGTCGGGAAAACCAACGACTTCCAAGACCCCCACTTAATCCCAAACTCCTTTCCCTTAACCAGGAAAGATCTCGATAAATAGGTTGTTATGTTTAAGACCTTCTCTCTAGAAACGTTTTACAACATCCTTCAATTTTATCAAGCTCACGTCCACGAATGGATAGTCAAATATGCAGTACAGAATGAGGATATTCATCAGGCTCTCTCTCATCTTTCTATCGAATTCCGAGAATTAGAAAACAATCTTTTCAACATAAAAATCTGAAATGAGATCAATGTTGCCCCAATGAGAGGCTACATTGAAGAATGGCTTGAAAGGCAATTGAAACAGGCTACCGACGAAAGGCAACAGGCAGTTGCCAGCATTCCAGCAGCCATGGAGGACATCCTTGAAACCGTAGTCATCGACGACATCAATGAAACGACAACTGCAAGAAAATAGCCAAAGGGATCATATGTACCCTCACTGTAAGTTTACTCATCACATCCTTCTTTGTTTATCAACCCAGTTATTCCAGTTTCTTAAATACATATGTATAGACAAACACTTATACCTTTCCATTTATTTTCTTTTGCAGCTATTTCACTCTATCTTCTTTCCACAATCATGTTTCCTATACATATTTCTCTAATGGTCCACAGGAGCCCCAATCCCAGTCTACATGACAAATGCATTGAAATTCCAGTTTATATGTAATTGACTTTAATTTTTTTGTATATTTCAAAATTTCGAGTAGTATGTAACAAACTTTTATTTTTTGATAGATTTCAAATAAAAATGCATTTAAATTTTTATACGTTACAGAATCTATTTGTATCTTTCACCACTCTCTATGAAAAATACATTTAATTTTTAATATGTTACAAACTTTTATTCTTATCCTTCACTAATCTGTATGAAAAAATGCATTTACTCTTTTATATGTTACAGACTTTTCTTTTTATATATATTTCAAAATAAATGGTGCTCAACAATGCACGCATCATTTAATTATACCCCATGTTCACAAATGCATTTAAATTTTTATATTTCTTCTCTCCTATTAATTTTATGTCATCATATATTTTTATCTTTCACCAGTCCATATGGAAAATGCATTTAAATTTCCAAATTTATTCTTGCACTGTCAACATTTTTTTTACTTTCTTATATACTTTTAAAAAAAATAGGTTTACGATATACTTTTAAAAAATAGATGGTGCTCTGCCTGCCAATCGTCATTTAATTTTTCCCTAACTTCTGTGATATACATGTTTCACACAACATTTTCGTGATATACATTTTGCACCGAACACTTTGTTTCATTTACAATTCAACCCCATTTTCCACAATTTGCTTTCTAACCTAGTTGGCAGGGATTGCGCTCCCACACAGTTGTTGCACAGTGTTATTGCACCATTGAAACCTATAATTATTTCTACTATCATAAATGTTGAGGCACCATTTGAGGTGGAAAAACCAAAACCAAAACATAAAAAACTAAAAACTTTGAGTATCCATTGACCAAATTGCTAGTCTACTGTAATTTTTTTAAGTTTAAATTTGGTTAAAGTGTTTATTTTTTATTTGATAGTTTTTTTTTAGTAAATATGTATTAATAGATAACAACTAATAAAAAGTATCTTCATTATCAATTATCAATTGACAATTAAATTAAATTAAAAATTTTAAAATATATAATAATAAATAACAAAATGTTTTAACTTTTTTAATTTTTAGTTTTAAATTTTAAAAGCCAACATTTGGCTTCTCTCCTTGGAGCTTAATGAGAATCGTAGGCACACTGTGTGTTTATGCTACCATTTACAAACATGAATATGAGGGGATGACTTTCAAATACCCAGGCAATAGAATTACATGGGAATAGTTTGTGGATATATTTGATGCAAAATTGATTGCAGAGCAAGAAATTTGGGTTGACACATACCCTCATGCCAAGAAACAGGCTTTTAATTGTTCTAATGGAGATGTGATTAAATGGAAACGCCTCTGGGGAATAATAGCTAAGAAATTTGATCTGGAGCCATTACCATATAAGGGTGAAGTCTTTAGTTTGACTGAGGCTATGAAAGACAAAGGTCTAGTCTGGGATGCACTTGTCAGAGAAAATAAGCTCCAACCAACAAAGATCGAAGAAGTGGGAAACTTGTGGTTTGCAAAGTTTGCATTAAACCTTCCCCAGGAGTAAAGAGTAAAGAGTATTGTTTCTTTGGGCTTCGAAACACAAAAACTTCTCTCAAACAATGGATCGACAAAATGAAGGAATCTAATGTTGTTCCTTATGTTTTATCCATCTTTATGTCTCGAATTAAAACTAAGGGGAGGAGGTACTCTGTTGTTCAGTTAGAGTTTGTTTTTGAGATTCAGGATACTTATGCTATATTATGAATGTTCTAGTTGGAGGTGATGATAATATTAGAACATAGTTCTAGTGGGATGTATTTTTTTAGTGTCCAAGACTCCAAGTATAGTTTGGGAAACTCAGGTTTGAAAATTGCTTGATATTTGATGTTGTGTAATTTTGCAAAGGACTCACATAAAGAGCTGAAACTCCAGCCTAGAATTTCATCCATGTTTTTCCTACTATTTATTTCTGGTGTTAAAATCAAGTATCAACAATCTCAATCTTAAATCATTGGGTATGTATATCATTATGATCTTCATCAAGTGGTGTAGGGATGTAAATATTAAAGAGCTAGAGCAAGTTCAGGCTGAGGTATTGTGATGTCTCCACAATTGGGGTGCCAAATTATAGTACCATTCAATGCCTGTCACAATATTTTATAACACAAATTGTTAATTTGATCTAATCTATGGTATCTAGTTGTTGTGAAGATTTTGCAGAATTAACAACAACTAGATCAGATCAGATAGTGCAAATTCCATAGGAATGGAAGAGGCACATGGGAATTACAATCAACAAGATGAGAGCAGAGGGATGGATGTCCATTTGGACATTGAAGGAACAAACTCCAATGGACATGGAGAAGAAAGTAATGAAAACATGAATATGGCAGAGACCATTAAAAAATTGTAGAAGGATGTCCAAATCAATAAGGCTGATAATGAAAATATTATGAGAGCCAAGGAGCAGCAGGATGACTTCAACATGAAGTTATTGGAGGGCTTGAACATAATGGAAAAAAAATTGGACAAGGAGAGTGGCTTAAGAAAATATGGAAGTCACAAGCCTTTGAATGAGAAAAGAAAAGTAAGAAGTGTTAGCAGACACCACCATCACTCCCCAAGGCATTCCAATAAGAGAGCAGGTTGCAGCTCAAGTCCATCCCTTGTTAGAAGGCATAAGAGGTATGGGGTGGATGAGCTACAGGGATAAATCAACAAAATCAAACCTCCTACATTTGATGGTGAGCACAAGAAGGACGAAGATGTAAAAACATGTTTTTTGGGCATGAGAAAGTACTTTCAATTGCATAATTATTCTTCCCATGCAGAAGGTAGAATTGCTATCTATCAACTCAACAGAAAGGCCTCCATGTGGTGGGATCAGTTTGTGCAAGTGCAACACATTAAAGAGAAAAGTGTTACTTGGAGGGAATTCAAGAAGTATTTTGAGAAGAAATACTTGAATAAGAGATACTATGACAAGAAAATGAAAGAGTTCTTTGAGCTCAAGCTTGGAAGTATGACCATCGATGAATATGAGAGAAGGTTTCTAGAACTACTGAAGTATGTCTCTTTCATCAAGGATGAGACAGTCAAAATTCAAAGGTACTTGAGTGTATTTCCATCATTCATCAGTGACAAAATATAGTATGATGAACCCAAGACATTGGAAGAGACTATAAGGTGAGCTAATGCCTATATGATTAGACAAAAGCAAGGCTAGCTTTCCAAAAGGCTTGGGAAGAGAAAAATAAATTAAATATGGATCAAAGGAAGAAGGGAGCTAAGCCACCATTCTTCATAAATAATCCACAATGAAAACAAACACCTAAAGAACCCAGAATGATTGACACAGGGAGTCAAAGGTCAAGGAAACCACCAATTGAATGTTGGGGTTGTAAAGGAGTTCATATGTTAAGAGATTGTCCTCACAGAAGTGAAAAAGGAAGGGTTGTTCACAATGTACAACAACCTAAAACAATGGAGGACATGGGAAGAAATGTGCCAAGGATCTATGTAGCCCTGGACAACAAGCAAGCAAAGTATCAATCCCACACGATTTAAGTGGAAGGTATGATCAACAACCAAACCATTGCTATTTTAATTGATTCAGGAGCTATTCATAGTTACATAGATCCTAAGATGGTGGAAAGTTTGCATTTGCCAAGAAGAAAGCATGGTAAATATTGGTTGGTGTAGATGGCTACAGGAGCCAGAAGAAAAGTTAATGAGATGGTTAAGCCATGCCTCATGGACATGAATGGACTGAACACCAAGTCAGATTTGAACATCTTTCCTTTAGGTTGCTATGACTGTCTAATTGAGATGGATTGGTTGGACCAACATCATACTCTCTTAGATTATCACAACAAAGAATATACTTTCTTGAATGAGGAAGGAAAACTAAGGAAAGTGCAAGGAATTCCCAGGGCAGTAACCATTAGAGAAATTTCAACACTGCAGCTAAAGAAATGCTACAGAAAAGGGTGTCAAATATTTGCAGCTCATATGGAAGAGACACCTAAAGATAAGGTGCCAAAATTGGAATATTATGCAGTCCTAGAAGAATTTAAATATGTTTTCAAGGAAGTACCAATACTACCCCCAAAGAGAGACATTGATTTCTCTATAAATCTAATGCTTGGAGTAGCTCCAGTGTCAAAGACTCTTTACAGAATGAGTACACCAGAATTGAAGGAGTTGAAAATGCAGCTTGAAGAACTTCTGAAGAAGGGGTATATACGTCCAAGTGTGTCACCTTGGGGTGCCCCAGTCTTGTTTGTGAAAAAGAAATATGGAACATTAATATTGTGCATTGACTTTAGACAATTGAATAAAGTGATTGTTAAGAACAAGTATCCTGTTCCAAGGATTGATGATCTCTTTGATCATTTGAAGGATGAAAAGATATTTTCAAAGATAGATCTCAGATAAGGATACCATCAGGTAAGGATTAAAGAGGAAGATATCAACAAGACCACCTTCAGGACAATGTATGGTCATTATGAGTTCATAGTGGTGCCATTTGGGTTGTCAAATGCACCAGCTATTTTCATGTGCTTAATGAATGGTGTTTTCCGAGAATATTTAGACAAGTTTGTCATTGTATTTTTGGATGATATTCTTATATATTCTAAGTCAGAGGAAGAGAATGAACATCATTTGAGGATTTTGTTGCAAGGATTAAGGGAGCATCAGTTGTATGCCAAATTGAGCAAGTGATCATTTTATCAGAAACAAATTTATTATTTGGGGCATATCATTTCAAAGGATGGGATAACAGTGGATCCTGAGAAGATAGAAGCCATTAGAGAATGACCAGTGCCGAAGAATGTGACAGAGGTGAGATCATTCATGGGTATTGCAAGCTACTATAGAATATTTATTGAATCATTATCAAAGATTGCAGACCCAATCACTTCCTTGCAAAGAAAGGGTGTGAAGTTTCAGTGGACACTGGATTGCCAAAAGAGTTTCCAACACTTGAAACAATTATTGACAAGTGATCCAATATTAAAGATTGCAGACCTAACTGAAGACTTGATTGTATGCATAGATGCATGTAATGAAGTACTTGGTGGAGTCCTCAGTCAAAATGAGTTTGGTATATTGATGGTGGCCACCCAAACAACTACCTCAGTAGGTCCCGCACCTGACCTCCTGGCCTTAAGGATCATTCTAAATTACCCTCGAACCAGAGTGGCTCTTTTGATTCTCCCCTGGAAAGCTTATTAATATTTGACCCATAGGTCTATCCTACTCGTTACATTCCTTAGGCCTGAGCACTTCTCCGTTCTCAATAGAAAATAACAATCGGGTTTCAGGGTTTTCCAATCCCCGATGTCACCAACACTTACTTCCTCGAATCCCCGATCTCCGATATCCTGATGCGCTTCCTTTTTTCTTCAACCCCTCCTGGCTACGCTCCCATTCCACACAACCCTACCTTATATGACCACAATCCTATCTCTTATCGGGATTCAGGGTTTTGAGTGTCAATATGTATTGGGCCTCTTGTCCACGGGATCCCTGATTTCCCGACTCTCGATTTCCCGACAATTGACTTTTCCTTTCGAGGAACTTCCCAAAGGCTTCAATCTCAACCACGTGTCCTCAAGGATGGACGGTCCTCACTGCTCCTCGCTATTTCATGATTCGTGATTTCAAATTCTCTGGTTGCCTTGTCTTCAAGATTCGCGAAATGTCGAATCCCGACTTCCTTCGGATTTCTGACATGCATCCCCAGTAGATGGACGGTTCAGATTGACCCTCGAGTTTTCGCCAACTGCAAAACTGAAAACACTTACCTATGTGAGTCCCGATGATCGAAATGCCGATGGGCTCCCAATCTCATCTGCGTGTCCCAACTGATGGATGGCTCCGATCATTTACGGGGTTTCCAACATGGATTTTCCCAATCTCTTGCTCACAAAACTCCTGATTTTATGAATCTTGAAACTTGGATAGAGTCTTCCCTTTCGGGACTTTTCCTGAGATCTTAGATCTTCACCACATGTCCCCTTAAGATGGATGGATCAGATTGATTCTATGACTTTCACTATGAAAATTCCCGATCACTCATCCTCGTGATTCCTGATTTCGCAAATGCCAAAATCCCGAGGACCACGCCTCTCGTCGGAACTTTCCTTCTCCCATCCATGAAGCTTAACCTTCGTGCAACTCCCAATCAATCCAACGGTTGATGGGTATCTATGTGCAGATCTGGTGGTCCACAATCTCCTTAGCTTGAACTCTGGATGCAACTGTAACCTTCTCGCTTCTCTAGCAGATCTGACAGCTGGCGGGATTTCACTAATCCTCCCCACAGATTCCTGACCGTCGATTTCTTCCCTTTGATGATTTCTATGAAGGAAAACCAAGAACTCCTCCCTGGACTTATTTGCTTGCACTACAAACTTCTAATGTTCATAAATATTTTCAAAGGCCTTATTCCTCCAGAGATTCTCACAACTTCGACCCTCAAAGAGGGTCCTTGCATGCACTCCTTGCGGAAACCTTCAGATACTTTCAAATATCTGAGAACCCTTCTACTCTGCGCACACCTGCAGCAGCAGTCTTTCGATATTTTGCTCAGGTTCACAACCCTGATACCTCACTCGGCCTGCACACTCCTTGCATGGATCTTGTGCCCAAATGCACTCTGGGGAAATGAGAACAACCGCTACCTCTCCTGAGCTTTTAGACACAACCCTCTGAACTCCTTGTCGACGCACTCCTTATGGACAATTCAACTGCACCCCTTGCAGGAATCTTGCTCAGACAGAGAAACAATTGAAAATCACTCCTTCTTCCTTCCAGACTTCAAACTCAGACCATGAAATCACATACACAGCATATAAAAGCAAATGTATAACAGTAAGAAAACATTCATGAGCATATCATTCAACATCAATGCACAGGGAATAAACACAAAACCATGAATTTGAATCAACCTCTTTCTATTAATCCAAATATTAGTACATGGGTGTTCTTACACAACTCTCTACTTCTCTTCTATGCTCCAATGCTTCTAACTATGTTACAATACACAATGAGGGTGTCTATATCTGTTTTTCCTCCACTCCTTCTAAAACTGTCTAATCTAATATTCAATTCTAACTACTTACATAAATGCCTTCTACCTACTATGAATGAGAGCGAATCGCTCAAGGTCCTATACAATGCATAAGTACGCCTCTCCTTAACTATCACAATTAAGGTTGGTGCATTATCTTTGAGACAATTTCAAAATTTGTGCTGGGCCATTCCAACTATCCTTCACTTCCGCGTTGGCTCGCTTGATGTGGGCGATGCTCCTGCATCATACTCCCTCACTTGAAAATCTTCATGGGCTCCTATCCATGAGCTCACACATGGTTCATTCATGCCTCTGTATCTCTGCTTCATTCTCCCAGCTGGCATATTCAATTGGATGGTCCTTCCACTTGACCAAATATTCAACGTACTGCTTTCTTTTGGTCTTCTTACCCACTCGTTTATCTAGTATCCACTCCATCTGTGGCCTATATGCAATTGGCATGTGCTTTTTCCACTGAAAATATGACTATTCATCATTTGTTCTTTCTTCCTCAGCTTTGTATGGGTATAAATTTGAGATATTGAATATCCGAGAAATTTTGATCCCATCGGGTAATTCAATCTCATAAGCATTTTCTCCAATTTTCTTCAAGAACCTACATGGTTCGATCTTCTTTATCTTCAATTTATTATATGTTCCTCTCGGGAACCTTTCCTTTCTCAGATGTGCCAAAATCAAGTCACCAACTTCGAATTTAAGTTGTCTTCTATGTTGATCTGATCTCCGCTTATACTCTTGACTTGAATTCTACAACTGCTCCTTCACTCGGCTGTGAAGTTCCTTCATCGCTTCTGCAAAATCTTCTGCACTAGCGCTCCTAGTTGCATTCTGTTCTGAATCCCTCAATTCAAAAATTCCCCTCGGCTGTATGCCATAAAAAATCTGAAATGGACTCTATTCTATACTTCTGTTCACTGAGTCGTTATACACAAACTCTACCTGCGGCAATATATTGTCCCAACTGTTGTGGTGCTCTGTCACCAAGCTTCTCAGCAAATCTCCCATACTTCTATTTACCACTTCTGTCTATCCATCCGTTTGAGGATGATAAGATGAACTAAATAACAAGTTAGTTCCCATATTCTTCCATAAGGTTCTCTATAAATTCCCTATGAACTTCGTATCTCGGTTCGAAACTATGCTCCTTGGCAAGCCATGAAGTCGAATGACTTCTTTGAAAAACAGGTTTGCGATGTGAGTCGCATCACTGGTTTTCTGACATGGGATAAAGTGTTCCATCTTGGAAAATCTATCCACCACCACAAATATCGAATCAAATCCTCTTTGCGTCCTTGGCAACCCCAATATGAAATCCATGTTAATTTTATCCCATGGCTTCTCAGGTATGTGTAATGGTTGATAAAAACCTGCATTCTGCTTCCTTCCCTTTGAATGATGGCAAATTCTGCATCGGTTTACAAATATCTTGACCTCTGATCGCATCCCTAGCCAAAAGTATGATTCGCTCAACTTTTCGAATGTTTTGTCATGACCAAAGTGTCCAGCCAATCCTCCACTATGTTTCTCCTTCAACATATTCTCCCTCATGGAGCAATTCAGAATACATAACTGATTGCCCTTAAACAACAATCCTTCCTGGATCATGTATTCGGCCCATTTGCTACTATCTCTGAGAACTGGATTCTCAGCTGCTTCATACGCTTCCTTAAAGTCTAGGTCATCTGCGTACATGTCCCTGAGATCATCAAAACCCAATGTTTTGACTTTGAACTCCTGCAACAGCAAACACTTCCTGCTCAAAGTGTTAGCAACTTTGTTAGCAGTACCATAAATGTGTTTAATTAAAAAAGTGAAATTCTACATATATTCTACCCATTTGACGTGTCTCTGATTCAAATTCTCCTGTTGAGTCACAAACTGCAGTGCATGGTTTTCACTGTATAGAATAAATTCTTTCGGAATTAAATAATGCCTCCACTTCTTCAATGTCTGTATGATGGCATAAAAAACCTTATCATATGTGGAATACTTCACCTTTTCTTCATTCAACTTCTCGCTGAAGTATGCTATCGACCTGTCTTCCTGACTCAAGACCGCCCCGATTGCAAACCCGCTTGCATCGCATTTCACTTGAAATGTTTTTCGGAAATCCGGTAACACCAGAATAGGTTGTTCCATGATCTTCCTCTTCAACAAATTGAAACTCTTTTCGGCTTCTTCTGTCCAGTGAAAATATTTATGTCTTTTCTTCACTGTATCCATCATCATTGCACTGATTCCACTAAAATTCCTAATGAACTTTCGGTAGAAACTAGCCAACCCGTGAAAAATTCTCACCTCAAATGTGTTCCTTGGTGATGGCCAATTTTTTATTACCTCCACCTTATCTGGATCCATCCTCAACTCATCTGCAAAAATAACAAATTCCAAGTAAATGAGCTCTGTCTTCATGAATGAGGACTTCTTCATGTTTATCAACAACTTCTCTTGCTGTAATCTCTTCATCACAATGGCCAAATGCTTCAGATGTTCAGCCTCCGTTTTACTAAAAATCAGTATATCATCCAGATATACAATAACAAATTTTCCAATGAACTCCTTCAGGACTTCGTTCATCAACCTAATGAAGGTACTTGGCGCATTTGTTAAGCCAAATGACATAAAAATCCATTCATACAACCCTTCATTTTTTTTGAATGTTGTCTTCCACTCATCACCCTCTCTCATGCGAATCTGTTGATATCCTCTTTTCAAATCAATCTTTGAAAAATACTTTGCTCCACTCAAACAATCCATCAGATCATCCATCCTCGGCAATGGAAATCTGTACCTGATGGTTATCTTGTTAATGGCTCTTGAATCAGTGCACATCCTCCAGCCTCCATCTTTCTTTGGACTGAGTACTGTTGGAACAACGCACAGACTCAAGCTCTCCCTGACCAAACCTTTGTCCAACAACTCCTGGACTTGTCTCTTTACCTCTTCATTCTCTTGCGGCATCAATCTATACATGGATTTATTTGGCAAGCTGGCTCCTGGTATGAGATCAATATGATGGCTCACACTTCTAATCGGTGGCAAAAAATGAGGTAATTCGTCCACTACTATATCAACGAACTCTTCCAGCAGTTCCTGAACTTCTTCTGGCAAATCATCCACTCTTGTGCTAGTCAGAACAATCTTTGGTTTTCTGACCACAATGAACTATGGATCCTCCTTCTTCTTAACCTCTGTAAGAAGTTCCTTCCCACTCATGAGAAGTACTTTGTTGCTCACTTCCAGTTTCACCTCCTTAACTTTAATTGGAAGCAACATGTGTGTCCTCCCATTCTTCTCTAAGGTGTATGTGTTCATCCTCCCATCATGAAGTACATTTCTGTCATGTTGCCATGGTCTACCCAACAATAGATGACAAACATCCATGGGAATAACATCACACAAGATCTTATCATTATATCCTCCTATCTTAAATTCAACTAAACATTATTTAGTGACATTTACCTGATGTCCTTTTTGTAGCCATGAAGCTTTGTATGGGCTCGAATGTTCAATCATCTCCAGCTCTAGCTTTTCTACCATCTCAGTTGAAACGATATTATCTGTGCTACCACTGTCCACAATGACCTTGCACACTCTATCCTTGGTTTTGCAAGCAGTCTGAAAAATCCTAGTCCTTTGGACTGAACTCTCCACCTCCCTTTCGGGTGTCAAAAGAACTTTCGACATCATCAGTGATCTTCCACCTTCAACATCCTCTACCTCAACATTTCGCCACTGTTCTTCAGCGATGTGAGTCTCTCCACCCTCTTTATTTTTATCAAGACACTCATAAGACTTGTGCCCATTCTTTCCACATGTGAAGCATGTAATTACTCCACCTCTGCCTCTTCCCCTACCTCTAGTACGAGGAAAAGTATTATTATCAGCATACCCTCCTCTTTTCTCAGTATGATATCCTCTCTGTTCAACATATTTCCCTCCCTATGAGCTTCCATCTCTCTCAGTTCAAGTTTGAGGTTTCTTCCAGTTTTCCTTGGGCTTCTGGTTTTTGTCCTGGACAATAGATTTGCCTCTAGGTTTACTTCTGCCTCGGCCTCTTTGAATTTTCTTTCGGCTCATCTTCTCTTCTGCTTTCAGAGCCATCTGATAAGAATCTTCCACCATTCGGATGGTCAACATACTCATCTCATCCTGAATCTCATATCTTAGGCCATTCATATACCTAGATACCTTTTCATCATTGCTTTCACGATGACCTACTCTGATATTCAACCTATAAAATTCCTCAGTATATTCCTTTACTGACATCAACTTCTGTCTCAGGTTCTGCATTCTCCTGAATAGAGTAATCTGTGGGGATGAATTTTGCCTTCATCTTTGCAATCATCCTGTCCCAGCTCTTAATTTTCTTCTTGCCTTGGCAACGCCTGTCTGCTTGTATTTCATCCCACCACAATGCTACATGTCCTTTTAATCTCATGACAGCATGCTTGACCTTCTTGTCCTCTTTGACATATTCATAGTCAAAATTTGTGTCTAGAGCTCTAATCCATTCTAGAAGCTCTTCTACATCCAGATTTCCCTCATAAACTGGAATGCCCATCTTCGCCTTTGCACCCATTCTTGCAACAGATTTAAGTAAGTGCTCATTCGATGCATCCTCTGCTGTGATTTCCTCTTCTCCACTTCCAACATCATCTTCATTTTCAGACTCACTGATATCTCCTACATCAGTTTCACGTTTTTGTCTTATCTCCACGTCCACAAGTCTCGCGCGTATGTTATGAAGATCCCTTTCTACTTCTGGGTTCTGCACCTGTCTACCCCTTCCTCTGGATGCATCCCTCTCCTCCTCTAGATCAGGTGATTGTCTATCTCTTCTTCTCGGCGGCATGGTGAATCTTTCCTCTTACCACTACAGAAAGAAAAGAAGCTTTTCTATGCTCTGATACCACTTGATGGTGACCACCCAGGCACCTACCTCAACAGGGCCCGTGCCTGACCTCCCGGCCTTAAGGATCGTTCTAAATTATCCTCGAGCCAGAGTGGCTCTTTTGATTCTCCCCTGGAATCCTTATTAATATTTGACCCACAGGTCTATCCTTCTCGTTACAGCCCTTAGGCCTGAGCGCTTCTCCGTTCTCAATAGAAAATAACAATCAAGTTTCAAGGTTTTCCAATCCCCGATGTCACCAACACTTACTTCCTCGAATCCCCGATCTCCGATATCTCGATGCGCTTCCTTTTTTCTTCAGCCCCTCCTGGCTACACTCCCAGTCCACTCGACCGTGCCTTATATGACCACAATCCTATATCTTATCGAGATTTGGGGTTTCAAGTGTCAATATGTATTGGGCCTCTTGTCCATGGGATCCCCGATTTCTCGACTCTCGATTTCCCGACAATTGATTTTTCCTTTCGGGGAATTTCCCGAAGGCTTCGATCTCGGCCACGTGTCCTCAAGGATGGACGGTCCTTGCTTCTCCTCATTATTTCGCGATTCGCGATTTCAAATGCTCTGGTTGCCTTGTCTTCAGGATTCGCAAAACGCCAAATCCCAACTTCCTTCAGATTTCTGACATGTGTCCCCAGTGGATGGACGGTTTAGATTGACCCTCAAGTTTTCTCCAACTGCAAAACCGAAAACACTTACCTATGTGATTACCGATGATTGAAATGTCGATGGGCTTCCGATCTCATCCATGTGTCCCAACTGATGGACGGCTTCGATCATTTATGAGGTTTCCAACATGTATTTTCCCAATCGCTTGCTCATAGAACTCTCGATTTTCCGAATCCTGAAACTCTGATGGAGTCTTCCCTTTCGGGACTTTTCACGAGATCTTAGATCTTCGCCATGTGTCCCCTTAAGATGGATGACTCATATTGATTCTGATACTTTCACTATGAAAATTCCCGATCACTCATCCTCATGATTCTCGATTTTGCGAATGTCGAAATCCTGAGGACCATGCCTCTCATCGGAACTTTCCTCCTCCCATCCATGAAGCTTAACCTTTGTGCAACGCTCGGTCAATCCAACGGCTGATGGGTATCTATGTGTAGATCCGTGGTCCACAATCTCCTGAGCTTGAACTCTGGATGCAACTGTAACCTTCTCGCTTCTCTGGCAGATTTGACGGCTGGCAGGATTTCGCTAATCCTCCCCACATATTCCTGACTATCGATTTCTTCCCTTTGATGATTTCTATGAAGGAAAACCAAGAAATCCTCCCTGGACTTATTCTCTTGCACTACAAACTTCTAATGTCCCTAAATGTTTTCAAAGGCCTTATTCCTCCAGATATTCTCACAACTTCGAGCCTCAAAGAGGGTCCTTGCACGCACTCCTTGCGGTGACCTTCAGATACTTTCAAATATTTGAGAACCCTTCGACTCTGCGCACACCTGCAGTAGCAGTCTTTCAATATTTTTCTCAGTTTTGCAACCCTAAGACCTCACTCAGCCTGCGCACTCCTTGCACGGCTCCTGTGCCCAAATGCACTTTGGGGAAATGAGAACAACCACTACCTCTCCTGAGCTTTCAGAGACAACCCTCTGAACTCCTTGTCGACGCACTCCTTGTGGACAATTCAACTGCACCCCTTGCAGGAATCTTGCTCAGACAGAGAAACAATTGAAACTCACTCCTTCTTCCTTCCAGACTTCAAACTCATACCATGAAATCACATACACAACATATAAAATAAAATGTATAATAGGAATAAAACATTCATGAGCATATCATTCAACATCAATGCATAGGGAATAAACACAAAACCATGAATTTGAATCAACCTCTTTCTATTAATCCAAATATCAGTACATGGGTGTTCTTACACAACTCTCTGCTTCTCTTCTATGCTCCAATGCTTCTAACTATGTTACAATACACAATGAGGGTGTCTATATCCGTTTTCCCTCCACTCCTTCTAAAAATGTCTAATCTAATATTCAATTCTACCTACTTACATAAATGCCTTCTACCTACTATTAATGAGAGCGGATCGCTCAAGGTCCTATACAATGCGTAAGTACGCCTCTCCTTAACTATCACAATTAAGGTTGGCGCATTATCTTCGAGACAATTTCAAAATTTGTGCTGGGCTTGTCCAACTGTCCTTCACTTCCGCGCTGGCTCGCTTGATGTGGGCGATGCTCCTGCATCATATATGTTATGAATCAATGAAGTTGAAGGAACATGAAAGAAACTATGCCACTCATGATTTGGAGTTGGCATCCATAGTGCATGCCTTGAGGAAATGGAGACAATACCTCATGGGGAAGAGGTTTGAGCTAAGAAAAAACAACAATGGTCTGAAATATTTATTTGATTAGCCAAATCTAAATGCTAGGCGAAGCATATGGTTAGAATTTCTAAGCAAACATGACTTTGATATAAAGAATATCAAGGGGAAAGAGAATAAAGTGGCTGATGCACTAAGTAGGAGGGTGCATGAACTACATGCTACAACCATTAGCATGTATCAAACTGATATTAAAAGAAAAATTCTAGAGGCTGCAAATGCAGATCTGTAATAAAGAGAATTGGTAGCAAAGATACAACAGGGTAAGA
>ML831443.1:80538-94243 GCA_009831015.1 Picea engelmannii | reverse complement strand
ATGTATTTACATGCTTATGTCAATGTTCTTTCATATGTGTGCAAGATGCCAATCTAAAATTTGATTAGCTAGAGTATCTGTAACTTGGTTTAATCTCCTAGGAACATGAAAATATGTAATATAATCAAAGTTTCATTCTAAGATATGTACCCTAAGGAATTGTCGGTGTAAAGTTGGATCATGAACCTGGTACACTGTTTAATTGAGACACAACCAGTTGAGTGTCGAGATAGACCCAGAGATGAGAGATACCCAATGAAAAATTGTCACGAAGCAACTCAATAACTGCACTATACTTGGAAACATTATTTGTGGTGCCACCTAATCATATCCCTCCAGAAGATAATAACTGGCCTTGAGGTGTAAATATTACCCAAGCTATGGAGGCAAGCCTCCGAGTGTGCCGACTAGCACCATTTTCATACCCAACAAACACTTCGGAATCACTTGACATCTGCCACAGTGATGAAAGAAAGTATCAACGACACGTCCATAACACTAAAAGAAACTAAAAAAGTAATAGTACAAAGACTATACATATGTTACAAAAGTTACCCACAGTGACCTGCCTATGAGTAATACTTCTTGAGGTAGAGCCCATTTCTAGGCTCCGCCAAAGCATTCCCTTCAAAATCAACCAGACGATAAGCACCCTTTTTTAAAACCTCTTTTATGATGAAAGGTCTAAACCACATGGGTTTGAATTTTCTTGTTCCCAGGGGGTCCTTATCTTGGTCATAGACCAGGACAAGGTCTCCTTCAGAGAAAATCCAAGGATGAACAGACCTATCATACTGACACTTTAGATTATGTTTATGAGCCTCATTGGCCAGGGCCGCATCATGACACTTCTCATTGAGCTGCTCAAGGTATACTAACAGTTCTTCAAGTGGAGAAGTGTCTGGCAATAATTGTATTGCCAACTTTAGAGATCAGATCTGACATTCGATGGGAAAAATTGCCTCCAGCCCATAAACGAGTTGAAAAGGTGAGAAACTGGTTGCAGTCTTAACAGATGTTCAGTAAGCCCATAATGCCGAGTATAACATTAAATGCAAATTTGACTTGGCTGAGTTGATAGTTCGTTGTAAGATAGTCTTTACAGATTTATTTACAGCTTCCACCTGCCCATTTTCTTGGGGGTAGTAGGGTGATGAATTTTCTTGCCATAACCCAATCTTTGATGTTAACTCAGTCATCATCTGTTTTTGAAAGTGACTGCCATGGTCAGTGACAATCTCCCTCGGGACGTCGAACCTTGCTATTATCTGATTGAATAAAAAGAGAGTTGCAGTATCTCCATCATCTTTAAATGTTGGCATGGATTCGACCCACTTTGTGAAGTAGTCTACAACTACGATGATATAGAGGTACCCCCTTGCTGAAGGAGGGTTGCAAGTAGTGTAATCAATCCCCCACTTGGTGAAGGGACCAACTGTGATGACAGGAAACATGGGAGCGGGATGTGCCCTCATCTTCCGAGAGAAGATTTGGCACAGATGGCACTTCTTGACCGATTCGATACAATCTTTGATAAGTGTCGGCCATAAGTAACCTGATCATAGAATCTTTTGGGTTGTTGCCAACCCAGACAAATGACCGCCACAAGCTCCGGTATGGAAATCGTTAAGAACAATAACTGCTTCCTCATGAGTGAGACATCGGTGTAGGATGTAGTCTACACCTCTCTGATACAATGTATCATTGATTATGAGATAATTCTTAGCCTGATGGCATATGCGTCAATGCTCAATGCGAGAAGCAGTGGTGGGGCACTTCAAATTCTAGAGATAGATAAGTATATCTCCATACCATGGATCTGAAGATGTGATAAAAAACATATCTCCCCGGATAGGCGATTCTTCATGCACAACATCACCTGAGTCAACCAGAAGTTCCGAAATAATTTATGCGAAGACCAGTGACTTTTTGGACTTTGCTGAAATGAATTCTAAGTCAAACTCTTGGAGGATGACTATCCATCTACTAATTTTTCCGCCTATTACCCATCGTGTCAACATGTACTGGAATGGATTCATGACAGCAATGACGGTGGTCTTGTGAAACAGAACACAATGACAGAACCATTGAACAACATGAATTGCTGCCAATGCAAGTTTTTCAATGTGAGAATAATTAAGTTTCAGTCCTACAAGGCCTCAGCTTAGGTAATAGATCACATATTCTAAGACCAAGTCATCTTCCTGAACTAAAACTATGCCAATGGTTGATTTTGCTGCAGCTAGATATAATAAGAAATCCTTGTTATAGTTAGGTGGCAAGAACAGAGGGTAGTTGTGAGGGCATGTTTCAATACGTCGAAAGAGCGTTGAGCCGCATCGTCCCAATAAAAGGAAATGTCTTTATTTAGTAAGCACATAAGGCCCTTGGTGATTTCTGCATAGTTGGTGATGAAGCATCGTAAAAAGTTCGCCTTGCCTTGTAGACTCTGAAGTTGAAGGATTGTGCATGGGGGGGGCAATTGAATTATCGCCTCAACCTTGAGAGGATAGACCATGATCCATGTTGTTGACACTATGAAACCTAACAATCATTTTGACATTACGCAGAAGTTGTACTTGTTTGGATTCAGGTGAATCTGAAAGTAGCGACAACGTTCGAAGATAAGTCAGAGGTGTGTGGGATGATCCATTCTCTTGCGAGATCGCGATGCTAAATCATCTAGATAGGCCTCGACTATATGCTTGAGGTCATGGAAAGAAAAAGACATGGCCCACTGAAAGGTGGCTCCAACATTTTTTACACCAAAAGGCATTTTACGATATGTGAATGTACCCCATGGAAAAATGAATGTCGTTTTGTGTTGGTCTTCAGGTTTGATTTGGATTTGATTATATCCCGAAAAACCATCCATGAAAGAAAAGGCTTCGCAACCCACACATTCATCAATGATCTGGTTGATGAAAGTTGTGGGAAAATTATCTTTGGGACATGCCTTTCTCAAATCATGGAAGTCGGTACATACACGAATTGTGCCTTATTTTTTATTGACTGGTATGGGGTTGGACACCCATTGGGTCAAGTGGATAGGATAAATAAACCCGACTTTTAGAAATTTCTCAACATCAACCTTAATGGTTGTTGATTTCTTAGGATTAACTAGATGAAGCTTCTATCGAATCGGCTTGGCATCAGGATAAGTTGTGATTTCACGTTCAACTATTTTTGGATCAATACCTGGCATTTCCTCATAAGACTAGGAAAAAACATCGCAGAATTCTTTGAAAAGATTTGTGTAGACTTGAATCTCTTCGAGGGAATAATCAGCTCCGACGAAGACATTCTCCACGATGCTAGGGTTTCGGGAGATATTGATTGGTAAGGTTTCAGTGATAGTTTCCATATTACCCTCAACATAAACCTCATGTGTAGCTAAGGGATTAATAGGACAAGACTGATGTCCTGTCATAGTCACGATGAATTCTCCCACTTCAATTCGACTTAACTCTGGGAGGAAGTATGATCTGTGATGAAGATCTTCCTGGGGTTTATCTGGACTAGTCATTGCTTCAATTATTTCTTCATTAGAGGTTAAGACTGAGTCCAATGAATCGGTGTGAGTGAGAGAACCCTGAGCCCAAACAGGCTCTAGAAGTGGATCTAACTCTTCTACAGGAGATGGATCAGTGTGGGCTGAAGTTTGTTGGACTAAAGAGTATTCTACTTCAGCTATGGATAAGGGCACGGATATGCCTGGGTGTCCTGTCCCATCCATCAGGAACGATGGCGAAGGAAGTGTCCACGGATCGTTGAAGTAAGTCATGCGGAATGACGAAACATGAAAAATATCAACCTTATGGTGATTTGATATAAACTTCATATCGCCTTGAGGGGGCGGGTAATCAAAGGTACCCATCAAAGATGGGCACAAACCAACCCCTACGTTGACGACACCTGGTTGAGGATTATCAATCATCGGGACCATGGATGCCCCCAAAGAAGGATTAGGTCTAGAAAAGGACAATTGATCGATGGTCACTATCCAGCCTTCGTGTGGAAACAACAAGACCTGGAAAACTGTAGCAACCACCGCTTGCATGGCATAAGTCCAACTCCTTCCTAACAAGAGGTTACAGTTGAGGGGAGAATCAACTACCTCTACTTCGACACACACAGTCTTCCCTCCTAACTGCACGGGGAAAGAAGGGACGATACCATGTGGTCGGAACGAACGACCATCGAAAGCAGTGAGGAGAGTAGGTGACAGAGACAAAACAGGCTGGCCAACGGCCTTCCAACATGCCAATGACATAACACATGTTGAGGTGCCCTCATCAACCACTGTGTGGAGGATATTTTGAGTAAAAGTTTTCGTGGGATAAGCCACTACTATCTGAAATGCTACATGGTAAGGTAGATGAGGTTTTAAGTTGGTTGTATCCAACATGATTGTACCCAGATTACAAGTCTCGGTAGATCCTAAAGTGGTTAACAAGGCTTTCCTCTGGGCAAGGCATCTTTGGAGGACCTCCAAAGAAAACATCGTGTAAGGGGTTTGTGATAAATCTTCCACCATCGAGTAGTTATGGGAAGCCCTTGCATTTGGGTTATGAGAAGATTTTTTAAATGCACCTTTGGGAATGCATGTAATTGTTTCACCCGACATCTTCTCAATCTGTAGAGGAAGAGATGGGAGTTCAACTTCTTTACCCTTCTCAGAAGTGCTTGGTTTACTATAGTCATGTGCTCTAGTCGATATAAAAGCATCACCCCTCACCATATATACGTTCGCAGATGTGGGGTTGTTCGCAGGTGGAGAGGGTTCTTGGATGCCCCCTTTCGTGCTTGCAGAGGCTTGGGTTAGATTTTTCCCATGTTGAAATGGATTGGTCAACACAGCTTGTTGTTGCTGTGTTACAAAATTTTGGGCCTCTGCAAGTCGAGGACATAGATGGGTCAGGTGGTCTTCCGCACACAAGTTGCATGGATACCTCACCCTCTGTTTCTCAATGTTGTCCCCGTCAACATTATCAGTAGGTTTTTTATCCCCCTTACCCTTCTTTCATTATTTTTTCTTTCCTTCAGGCTGCTAGGTGGCATTTGGGTTAGTCGATTGTACTGTGTGTACCTCCGATGTTTTGGTAGGGGAGCAGCCAAAGTAGTAGTTTGGTTGGCTGCTATGTATTGTATAGATAACTGCTACAACTTCTTCGTCAATTGCTTAGTGAGATTTCTTTGTGCTGAACCAACAATACCATCGACATGTGGTCCCGCTCTCTGTCTAGTTTTATCCATTATTGAGTATGGCGCATCTAGCAAGATGTTGTATAATAAACTGGACTGAGAATATATGAGCTCAAATTGTTGAGCTCTCATGATGGCGTCTTCTTCGGAGAATACTCCTGATGTTGTGATGTCTTTGGATAACTACGGGACCAAAGACTTAAGGAACCACTTAAGCAAGAATGTTGGTGCGACTGGCACCTTAATTAGACTCTTCTGGCGTCTCCATTCTCGGATGTGATCAAAGATATGGTTCACTGTTGTCTATTCGAAATTGGCTAGCAACTCTATGCCATCGTCGTATCTCACAGGTAACTGGAAATGGTTTAGGAAAGACATTGCTAGCTCATTGAAGGAAGAGTATATTAAGCGATTGAGCTCAATGTACCATTTCGCGGCACTCCCAATGAGAGTACATTGAAACAATCACAACTATACAGAGTCATCTTTCAGCAAGTTAGATGAGCACCAAAGGTGGAAGGTAGTCACATGATCTCCTGGATCTTAGTTAGTCTTGGCTTTGAACTTTGGAATGTTTGAAGGCAACTTTATCGACATAGGAGGCCAATGCGGATCATGACAAATAGGATCATTCAACAACCTTGTCAAATCTGGCAAATGCAAAGTCACTAGGAAGGGTAGTTTTGGTTGCTGGTGATAACCTGGGAAAAAGGGGCCTGGAGTTTGACTGGCACCAAGTTTCTAGGAAACATTTGGCTGTTGGCCTATATTCTGGTAGAAACCATGGCCCTGGCCAGTGTATGGATTTTTCATATGTGGAGACATCATCGATTGATTTCCCAAATAGGACATAGATGGTTGGGCATGCATTATATTCGAAGGACTCTGGGAAGGGTTGCCCCATGTCAGTCCCGTGGGGATAGGCATAGTAGTTTGTCTGGGGTTCCATTGATTGTAGAAATAATTACCCCAGATCAGCATTCTGGATGAGGGAACGGATCCCTGCCAAGAATTCCAAGGCCCTGATGCGGAAGAAGTTCCTGGGTTTTCCCCTTGTGCAGGAATAGTACCCTACACATGAATATATTATCCAAAACTGGGATTTCCCCCAGTCAGGAAGGTGACTGCTGAGAAGGCGTTGTTACCAAACATTCCGGCGAAATAAAATGGCGTCGAACCTACCGACATGTTATGCGAAGGTGGTCCTTGACTCATTGCTCCAAATAAACTATGGTATGTAGGTTTCCCGACGGATTGCTGATGCAAGCCACCGAGTGAAGGGGACGAAGTAGGGATATGACCTCCTTCATAAGGGAAAGCGTTAAAAGAGAAGGAGTGCCCCCCATTTGACCTTGTAGAGGAGCGCTAGATCTCCTTGCCCCTAGAACTGAAGCTATAAAGTGGAGTAGGAAAGTACAAGACTTGTACCTGAACTAGGCATCACGTATGAGAATGAAGGGCCTATCGCACTTGGTGTAAAAGGGGTTGTGGTCACTGCCAAAGACGGTATTGGACCACTGTGCGATGTAGATGCAGTCGAGACCATGGTGGCTTGGACCGGTGACGGTGGTTTAGGAGGCGAAAACTCTCCTGTGGTCACAACCGTAGTGGGAATTGAAGAATTCCCAGAAGGAGTAACAACATTTGTTTCCATTGCTGCATGTAACACTGTCTAGTATAAGTAAGGATGAATTAGTACGGTGATGGGTGCCGAAATATCAGTGGTTAGGTTTTCAACTGGGCCAAGAGAATTCGCTTCAAGGTCCAAAATGATCGATTCCTCTGGATTTATGTCGGGCACAATTGCTTGTAACCCGGTCGCTTAAAAAGACCTTTGTTGGTCTAGCCTTCGCCTTAATGGTAGCGGGAGTGGCTCCAATGTAACCGGCGGTAGGCCAAGAAGCCTTCGTGACTGGCAGAGCTTGTGATCCTCCACTGTGTGAGAATATCAAAGACACTTTAAGATAGTCTAAACATTCAAAAGTAACACACCCTAAAAAAAGTACCTAGAATATAAGACAGACAAACACTAAATTAATTGGAAGAACAGTTACAACAACCAACACTAGAGTAACTTACCAGTGCAAGTGAAACTCGAACATGGAAGCACCCTCCGGGTATACTCTAAAAATCATGGCCCGATGTCTATCCTAGGTACCATGGTATACCCCCGTAGTCACCTGTGTATGTCCCTAAAAAAGATAGGCAACTAGGTTGCCAGCGCATGAAGAGTCACCAGGTGGGTACAGTCGAAAGTTGGGTAGACCACAATGAGTAGGGTATCGAGCCCGAAACCTGTCAAGGGTATCGAAATAAAGTGGTCTGGAATTCAAATGAGGACCTCGAATGGATTTTAGACCCACGAAGCCGCATGGCAAATGCAATAGACGGAATCCCAAACCAAGCCCTCTATATGTGTTCTCCACTACAGTTGGTCCATCTTTGAAGGGGTTATCTCCACTACCTTTCTTCACGTGACCTCGTGTTTATCCCCTGTGTTAGAGTGGGGTCCCAGATAAATTTCACAATACTAGACTTAGACACTCCCTAACTCAGACTCCAATGTTTGATTTTAAATGGCCTTGAAGAGTTTCCTCTCCAACCTAATCCAAGGCCCTAATCCTGAACTAGTTGGTTAACCCTACAAACATAAAAGTCTAATAAATTTTAGATTTAGTGTTAATTTTATGGCTTTGTCTTATGTCAAGGGGTATGAAATTGAAACTGATGATGTGTAAAAGACGAAAGCAAAAATGAATAAAAAAGATGGAAACAAAAAACTTTTATTTAATGCAAAATTTCAACAACTTTTCAAAATATATATATTTTAAATTTTCTAAGATTTTGGACAACAAACTCAAAAGAAATTTCACTTGAATACAAACTACTTATGATCTAAGTAATCTGCAAAAACTTATGAAACAAATGACTTTTCCCTGGCTAATCATGCAGAAACACACTCTTCAACCAAAAAAGAAAATGAAAGAGATTTATTTATTTATTTAGATGTTGATAAAGAAAAAAGGAAAAATATCAACAAGTAAAAACCAAAAAAAACAACTATGGCCTAATCCCAGATCGCAAAGAATCACTTCAACAAATCACACACTAGAAACTTAAGAAATGAATCTCACACTTATCTAAAAACCCTAAAAAAAAAATTATGACAACTTTTAAATGAGAAATAGAAAGCTAAGGGTAAGATTAATCCTAAGCTATTGATTGCTAAAACAGAGATTCAAACACCTGAGAGGTATAATTCTCATCAAGGGAAAGGATGACTGCCTTACTCTCAACAAAACTATCCTGCACAAGCACACCACTGATAATCCAACAAAAAGCATGTGAATGCGAGCTGTATAGAGACAGAGGGCATATACACACGGGTTGACCTTGTATAGGCCACGTGTATCTCTAAACTCTGAGAAAAAATAAAAACAGACAACCCAAACCAGACAGAGACCACTGATATTGATAACCAGGATCCCTTTAAGGCTTGGACACTCTTTTTAACAGAAAAATAAAACAAAGTAAGGAATTTTTTTTTTAAACAAGCTAATTTAAGACAAGACTGCAAACAACCAAGACTTAGAAAGAATCCCAAAAAACCCCTGAGAATGTTTGATTCTTACAGGGAAGAGGATGATTGCCTCAAAAATTCTTTGGACTCTACGCGCTACTGGTACTTCTTCAACTAGCGTTCACACACGGGCTGTAAGAGCGTAGGGMATGGGTACACACATGTAGACCTTAGYAGGCCACGTGTACCTCTGTGGGTCCCGAMAAACAYAGTCAAGAAAATAATAGAGAAAGCTGGTATGGTAAACCAGACTCTGCTAGCTCAGACTTTGCAGAAACTAAAAAAAAAAAAGGCAAGAAAAACCAGTCTTTTAAACTACCCAAAAACAAATAAAATTCCTAGGAACCCTAGAGACTTCCCCAGTGGAGTCACCAATTCTGTTGTGAGGGAAATCTCCTTACRGACTAGAAAATAGGGTTATACTTTGCATGCAGATATGACTAATAAAAAATCTACTTTCTACCTTCRTCCCCAGAMTTAAATCYCATTTCCTTTTAGTAAATACATGGCCAGATCAACCTACCTTCTTCCAGGCATTTGGTGTCAATCCCTTGTCACACTTGATTACTTGTTCAGAGTTCTCCTTCCAAAGCTKACCTGCATACAAGACAAGCAACAAATACACCTGCATCTTACCTATARACTAACAGGTTAGAGATTCAAACATGTACTTRAMAAACTATGAATAACTCATGAATTGGGATGGGAAAAGCATTTTCTTTATTACTTTGAATGATTCAACTTACAAAAAGWTGAGGCCGRACAYTGCTCCAYGAATYTGATCYTGGGCTCCTCTTCAACTATCCTCCAACTTCTTTGCTTAGTATCTCTTCTGGCACAAGGATGGCTAAAGGGTTGGGACAATGGGAATATGCAAATGGGCAGAGTTTCTTTGCTATTATTTTCCTCTTCCAAATGAGACCCCTAGCCCTTCTTTTATAGGTTAGAAGAAGCTAGGTATTTGGATGAACCCTCGGCCATGCATGGTCAGGAGTTTCAGTTAAATGACCCAAAGTTGTGTGTTCCATCAAAAACTTTCCTTTTTTTGTGCTTTTGTTGGTCCACGCGGGCTTTTTTAGGTCAACTAGCATGTACACGTGTGCAGTAATAGAGTAGGGTGCGTGGGCCCTTATAAAAGAGGTTTTTTTAAAGAGTTATTCAACAGTTCTTTGGCAAAGAAGGGATATGAGATGGCCTGATGCCAGGTAAGCATGTATGGTGCAATTTAGGGTTATAACACTTGGTCAAGAAGTTACAACATAGAACTTAATGATCCTTACTTCACACAGGATAGAAGATCTGCTCAGCTCGCTAGATCCTTCTTCCTTGCTCTTCAACACCACACTACAAAAAACTACACTTATCTTTCTGATCTCATGCACAGAGCATTCTAAGATACATCCGATCAGATAGATCTAGTTACTAGCACTAAGCTCTTAGTTATACATCACATAGATGTACTACATTCCTATTACTACTATCTTACTATTATTCTCCTCTATTTACATTGCCTATTTATAGATTACAAAATGGGCCTAAACGTGGGTAAACCCATGGCCCGACATCCCTTTCCTATTACATCAACCCAGAACCCTAAAATGGACCCAAAAATAGGTCTTGCTTCCTTACTTTCCACTTCACATTGCGCTCCTTCCTTGGCAAGTTTTCGTAGTCCCAAAAGTGGTCAAATATACCAAGTATTCTTCAAAACTTGGTCAAGGGCCAACAAGCCCCCAACACTCACCTGTGACTCATCCCGAGTCACTCAGGTCTCACCAATTACACTTTGAACGACTTGAGCTGCTGTGACCTTCTACAGTGAGACAACCTCTTGTTCATTAAATTCCTGGATTACTATGTCATTGAGCGGTTCTTCCAGGTGCTTTTCTGCAGTGATGACACCCTGCTTGAGTTCATCTCCCTGGATTTCAAGTTCGACAAACAGTTGGCTTGCCTTCTCTTGGAGTGGTTGCAATCATTGAGAGACTTAAATTACTTTACTTTGTAGCATGTGTACTTGTTATTGGGTTGTGCATTGTTCTGCGAACTTCTTCATTCTTTTGACTGGGGTCACAGACTTTAGCTGTGCTTGTAGCACATCTACATGCTACTTTGCTTCATGGATTTGGGCCTCCAATGTCTACAATTTTGGATTCTCTGTGAGGGTTTCATAAGTTTGGGCACTTTTGGTGCTTAGCTGCCTATATTCCAAAGCCAAATTTTTTAATCGGTCGACCGCGCTTCGAGTAGTGGCCTCTCTTAAATCTCTTATCTCTTGGGGTGTCTCAGGCACAGTGCGGAGCTCCAGATCTATGATGCATTGTTGAATTTGTTGGATTACTTCTTCAAGTTGGGTCACCTACTGTGGAAGACGATCTTCCATCTTCACTTCTATGATCGTCACAGAGCACAGTGGTCTATGAACTCTCTCTTGTACTTCAAGTTGCTCTGCTAGCAATTGTTGAAAAGTCAACAAGAAACATCTGTCTAATTTACTTTTCCCTTAAATAAATTAGACAATAAATATTAATCTATTATTTCATTCATAACCAAGTGAGTTGGATTTGTAAGAGAACTATAAGTCTAGTTAAGTGAGTTAAGATCAGTTGTACTAGTTTTAACTAACACATGCACTAGTGAGAGTTCAGTTATTCAGTGAGCTCAAATGCAATTGAAGATTCACCACGATTAACTACATGCATGTCAAATCCAGTGGAGACCCAGTTGAGATAACAAGTGAAAGGGAAAATTTGTCTATTAGTTGTGATTTGATCACACATGCAGTGGATATGCTTATGAGCATGTGCGAACTAGGCAATTGTGTTCGATCATTGTGAGAATTCGAATTGCAGAGATTGTGCAGAGGAGGCAATCTATCTAGACACAGGAATTGGCACATGTATTTGTTGATTTGTGTATGACAGTGTGAAACGATTGTATTGTATTGAGAGCTCTGGGATTAGAGTTTTGTATGAGATTGTTTCATGATTCATGATATACATAATATATGATAGTGGGGTTTTTAGCTTTACGCTTTCCTCGAAAAACTTCTATGTTATGTGTTCTTGATATTTCACTTTGTGATTGTGGTTGTGATCGTGGTTTAATTTTCTACAAGAATAATAGTAGAAGCGATTATGTATTTAACAATGTCGTAATTGTTAGACCAGGAGAATCGCAGGAAATACTTAATTTGTATTGAAATTTATACATGGTATCAGAGCCATGGAGGCCACGGAGCTACGGAAGTGAGGTGCGAAAATTATTTCATTCTCACAGGTCCTATCTCTAGTAGGGTGCGAACTTTAGTATTGTAGACTATGCTCAGTTCTCAAAGAAGAAATTCTCGCACCCTAGACAAAGGAGAGGTGTGAACTTCAAGTTGATTCTCACAGACTTCTTAAGGGAGAAGTGCGAACTCCCCTCACTCTATAGTGAAGTACAGTGCAAACTTCCCATGCAAGTTTGCAGGCTATACACAGGCAGGGTGAAAACTTCCTAGGCAAGTTCATAGGCTATACACAGGCAGGGTGAGAACTTCCCTTAGGTTTCTCTCAGGTGGGGTGCAGACCTCCCAGGGAAAGAGGGATTGCAGCAGTTGAGTTTTGGTGGTTGGATAACATTCAAATTTGCAAGATTTTCTTGGTGCGACACTTGATTCAAGATCGAAAATGTCTTTCAATGGATTGAGGTTGGAGTATGCACTCAAGGGCAGCTCTAACTACGTTGCTTGGAAGGACAAGATGGAAGTAGTACTCGAAGACAATGGCTTGAAGGGTTACATTGACAACGATGTTCCTAAGCCGGATGTGACAGATACTGCAAATCTTGATGCATTAAAAAAGAAAGTGGCAAAGGCGAGGAGGATTTTGTTGGAGGGAGTACGAGACCACATTGTCTCAAGTCTCCATGGGAAAACCACACCACATGCAATGTGGAAGGTTTTGACAGATCTATTCCAAAACAGTAGCGACCATAGGAAATTGGCGCTCAAAGATAAACTCAGGAAGATAAAGATGGAAAAGGGTGACACCATTCCAAAATATCTCACAAAGTTTGTCCAATGTCAAGATGAGCTTGGAAGTGTGGGAATAACATTCGTTGTTGATTATTTGGTGAGTTTGGTGCTCCTAGGGCTTCCTAAGAGTTGGCACAATTATCAAGACTCTGTCAATGGAAGGGAAAAATTGTTGGATTGGGAACGACTATGGTCAGATCTAGTGCAAGAGGAGTTCATATGGAACACCAGAGATGGATCTTCATCAAAGTGTGATGATGAAGAGGATTGTGCTTTGAATGCCAAGGTAAGGAAAGGGAAAGGGAAGAAATCCCATCCAAAATCTGAGTCTAAAGTCAAGAAGCTGGATTTGTCCAAAGTGAAGTGTTTTCACTGTCACGAACATGGACATCTTGCTACTAACTATCTGCAAAAGAGGAAAAACAAGATGGTTGTTGGATCTGCAACTGGTGAGGTTCTTGTCTTGCAATTTGAACTTGACTTCACTTTGATCACATGCATGGATTCAAGTGCATCGGGATCAATGTGGTATTTGGATAGTGGCGCTTCCTTCCACATGACGGGAGATAAAGAGTCTTTCATTGACTTGGGGGAGAAATATCTCAGAATGCATATAGAGATGGGCAAAGATGGATGATATAGTGCAACTGGTATTGGTACCATTACCTTTCAGAGGGATTCAGGTAAATCATTTCAATTGAAAAATGTTATGCATGTTCCAGGTCTGAAGAAAAACTTGGTCTCAGTCACAATGTTGGAGGACAGAGGCTATGATGTTGTTTTTAGCGGTGGAAAAGCCTACCTGTGACATAAAGCAACAGGTCAAGTCAAGAAGATAGGGATTTGAGTTAAGAATCTCTACATGTTGGAGGTAGATGGTTGCGGTGCCATGATAGGCAAGG
>ML831443.1:56142-69147 GCA_009831015.1 Picea engelmannii | reverse complement strand
CTATCACCAATGATCCTTTGATAACCTTCCACATCTTATCTGTAAATATGGATACACAACCTTCACTTGCGAACTGCCCTATTGAAATTAGATTTTTCCTTAAATTTGGAACATGTCTTACCTCTTTCAACAACCATTGGTTTCCATTGTGTTGCTTTATTTTTACCTTTTCCATTCCAAGAATTTTGCATGGTGCATCATCACCCAAATGAAACTGTCCAAAATCACCTTGAACATAATCTAGAAAATGTTTCCTATGGGGTGTGGCATGAAATGAAGCCCCCGAATCTACTACCTAAGACTCATAAATATTATCTATAGAAAGAATCAAAGAATCTTGTAACACATCACCTGTTACATTTGCTTCCTGATTTATCTCTTGTTGTCCATTTCTTTGTTTCTTTGGAGCTCTACAATCTTTCTTCAGATATCCTTTCTTCCCACAATTCCATCACTCTATATTTCCAAGTATGGATTTGGATCTACCCTTCCTATAATTCATGAGGTTCCCCGAGGCCTTTCCTCTATCCTTTTGTCTTCCCCTGTTCTCCATGTTCAACGCATTACCTGATGTCTCGCCTGTTCTTTTCTATCGCATTTCCTCACTAAGGATAACACCAACATCATCAAATTTTAAAGTATTTGAACCAGAGACAGAGTTACTTACAATCATGACCAATCCATTCCATCTTTTTGGAAATGAGCACAAGATTAGAAGAGCCTTAACCTCATCATCAAAGTCCACCTTTACAGAACTTAGTTGATTAGTAACTGTATTAAATTCATTTAAATGATTTGCAACAGACCCACCTTCTGACATCCTCATATTAAATAATCTATTCATTAGAAATACCTTATTAGACATCGAGGGTTTTTCGTATAGTTTATCCAACGCGTCCATCAGATCCTTCGTTGTCTTTTCTTTCGAAATATTGAAAGCTACCGACGCTGGCAAGCTCAGCCATATCGTTCCTAGAGCCTTTCTGTCAAGAATATCCAATTCTTCATCCTTCATGGTCGTCGTCTTATTTGCTACTCCACCCAATGGTAGGAATAGATCCTTTTAATATAAATAATCTTCCATTTTCATCTTCCATAACTGGTAGTTTTGGCCGTTAAATTTCTTGACTCTAAACTTTCCATCTTCCGACATTGCTCCCACTTGAACCAGGAACCCTCTTTTCCTGTGAGTTACCTTTCACTCTAATACCAGTTGTTATAAAAATAGGACCGTGGAGCAATAAAATAAAAAAAATGAGGAAAAAAAACATAGAAGATACACAATACAATAGAGACACAGATTTATGTGGTTCAACCAGTGTGGGTTACGTCCACCAGAGAAATTTCCAGGTCCTTCCTTTATTATTATCCAACAAATGAAGAGATATAGCCTACAACAAAACCCGTTGTAACTTCCTCTTCTTTCTCTCACAGTCTCCTCTCTCATAATACAATACTCGCCATAATTCTTAGCCGCAATACATTTCCCTCATAACAGAGGGTTTCCTTCTTGGGAAAAAAACCCTAACATAATTTTTACCGTTAGATCTGTGACCTTATAATGAACGGTCCAGATTTACAATGAAATTATAATATACATTTACAAGGAAATTTTTCCTTTGAGGGATTCCCCCTTGAACCCCTTCTAGGGGTCCGCTTGCCCCCGGACCCCGCATAGGGGGTACCCCCCCTCTGCACTCCCCCGCCTAGAAGAGTGTACATACTTCTGGGGTGTAAAGTCTTCAAGGGTTATAAACATGGCTGAAAGCAAGGACCTCTGAATCGGGAACATAATCAGGCTCCACAACCAACAATAGACACAGGTTGATAGACTTCCTTTGAATAAGAGCATGAGACATATGGTGGACTTCGGCAACATAGAATTAATGATGTGACAACTAGATGTAGGAGGCATCCATAATGTTATCTATAGTGACTAGAAGATTAACCAGTCGGTAGAGAAAATTATGTAACGATATCATCTTCCTAAGGCCATGCTAAACCCAAAATTATGATGACGCAAGGACTCAATAACTTTGTGCTCTATTCAAAGGAGACACGATTGCTGCCAATTACAATATAGTACTCCCTTCCCACCCATCTTTTTTTTTTTATATAACAAGTGAATGCTATGATACATAGGAAGGAACGAGTGTCGCAAGTAAGAAAAACTAGTTCAAGCAGTGGAACGTACCTATGCTCAATGCAAGGAAATGCATGCGGGAGATGGACACTCTGGGTGATGTTCCCTCCAGGGTATAGGGTGTCAAATTGCGAAGGATATAAACAAGGCTCTACTTGGATGAGGATGCAAACTTCTTGGGCCATGGTTTATAACCCAAAGCGAGAACCAACTAAAGGCTCAATACTGCAAGCAAGGGCATGAGATGCAGTCACAATTTAACGCCAAAAAATGTCCTTTTTTATATATTTTAGTCTACTTGGTGTGAAAAAGGGGTAAACTTGTGCCAAATATACATCTTTTCAAATACAATTTATGAGTGTGAAAAATACAAGTTCACTCGACGATCTTTTCCATTTTTGATAGAGAGGCGGAAAAGAGCTTAACTAAGACTCATCATCTTTCATATCCAATTTTAACGAGTGTGAAAGGGACAAATCACTCGGTGATATTTTCAATTTTTAATAACGAGTCGGAAAAGAGATTAACTAAGACTCATTTTTTGGGAATCCATGGGTAATAAGGCCGTGTGTGCCTGAATGAGAAATGAGGCTCATTGTAAAGTCATGTATCGAATTCTAATGGACTCCCAGTCCTAAGGAAAAATCTCGACATGGGCACCAAATGACAAAGAGGTTCTAACTAGGGTACCCATGTTTGGTAAGTCTCTACCATTTATTAATGATGTTATGATAGCAGATGGAGGTTAATGTGTCGCAATAAATTGGTTCGTACCTAAGGTGTAAAAATGGTAATTGAAGGATAATGAAAAACTGCAAAATGTAGTGAATACCTATCCTATATGCTAGGTTATGAATATACCTGCCTGAGGACATGAATGACCAACCATGACGTTCAAATCTGTAAGAAAATTGATTTGAAACTACAAAAACCATCTTAAAACCATTTTTGAATTAGTCCATTAGACAAAATAATAACATAAAACTATATCAAATGGGTAAAAATGTTTTATAAATAGTAATAAAATCAAAATTTACTATGTCATTTTCATTTTCACCCAAAATAGTGCAATTTGGACTAACATACCTCCAAAATTCAAATGACGATCGTGGGAAAAATAGGCAATGGAATCACAAACCGTCTGGACCAGGTAACTCTTCATCCCATCCTCTTCAAATTCAATGGTTTACAATTTTGAATTAGGCTCCATTTTTTTAGTTTTTAAGGGTGCAAATTGAGTTTTTCAGTATACATGGGTTTCTACTAATATGTCGCATATATGACCAGATATACGCCCTTGTGTGAACTACAGGGAGCGTATATCAGGCCCTACCCACGACTGTTGTTGGATAACTCGCGTATACTTGTGCAAAATGGAAAAAAATAAGCTTCTAACTCAAAATTTGATTTGGTTTTTGCAGGATGGTGTTGGAGTGGAGGGAGAGAGAGCATGAGGAGGTAGATGCAGCAGTGGATCAGGATCTGGTGGCTCACGAGACATTAAAAATATGTGTTCTATACAAGTTTTGGGATTTCAAAGGAATGAGGGCCCAAGTGAGGTTATTGGAAATGTTGGTGGGCTATTGGGATCCAGATAGCGATAGCTTTATCCTTGATGGACAACCATTAAGGATCGAAGTAGAGGACATCTACTTCTTGACAAGACTTTCACGCCGAGGAGAGGTCATGGAACTCAAGTCACGTGGGGTCAGGAGTGGGATGAAGGTTGAAGAATACATCGAGGCCCATTGTGTTGCAGGGACTCCCATGGTGGGAAGTCAAATCCCTATCCGGGCTATAGGTAACCTCAGCCTGAAGACTATTGTGCTCATTCTTACCAGGATCATAGGGTTAGCCTCGTTGCATCAAACATCAAGACCAATTATGTTTTATACACTGGAGTGTGTGAGACATACCGTGTACGATTGGTGTACCACACTGTTGACCAATATGAAAGGTCATATGACAGAGTGCAAGAAGGGGGAAAAGAGAAACTTCAGCTTTGCCTCTATCCTTTGTAGCTTCTTTTTCAATCGGATCCCAAGCCTAGGACCTAGACTGGAGATCATTCCTAGAGGGCCATGTGATCCAACGATGGCGCGATGGAACGAGGTCATGAGACGACAGGGGGGAGGTAGGGTGGAGGAGACAAATCATAGCTTTGGAAGACTATCCTTATGTGGGAATTTATTTCAGAGGTGATCCTGATATGCTGCTTCCACCAGGAACCGCCTACGGCGCCATAGGTAAACAATATTTTTTTATATATTTCATTTTTTGTATTTTTTTATTTTAAAAGAAAAAATATTTTTTGGATGGTGTTTTTAAATATTAACTCGATACTTGTGTGGTTGCAGACGTGGGTCCGCAATGGCTAGAGGGATTCCTATGACATAGGTGGAGGCACCGGGGAGATGAGGCAGTGGGAGGAGAGGTGGAGAGAGTCCTTCAGAACGTGCAAGGAAACATGTCGCATTTGACACAGAGGATTCCTATGGTTCAGGTGGAGGATCTACCTGAAGCCATGCAGAGGCAGGTTGTTGGTGTACCTAGAGCATGGGTACGACTCTTTCAGCATCTCACCAATGCCGTGGTTTTCTATTATGAGACTCATCCGACGCCACAAACGTAGATGTCATGGGACATGTATATCAGATGTATATGTATTTTTTAGGGTTTTAGCTCCAATTTTGTAATATAAAACACCATATTTTTTGGAAATATATAAAGAGGGATCTTCAACTGTACTTATATATTACAATGTGTACATTGATTTAATGGTTTTCTTTTCTTTATTAATGTCACAAATGCCAATTCAAAACATAATTAGTGTAGGCATTGGATACATGATTAGAACTTCTAGGAATGTGAAAGTATATAATAAAATCAAATTGTTGTTCTAAAAGACGTACCCGTAGGAAATGATAGAGTAACGTCGGATCATGCAAACGGTAATGACCGTTCAACTGACATACGGCTAACCGAGAATCTAGGCACACCTCTATAGAGAGAATACCATGTGAGATAGCATCACACAATAATTCTATGATGACGTTGTATTCAGCCACATTATTCGTGGATGGCCCTAGACATACGCCACCTTAAGACACCAGTAGACCCTCAGGCGAGTAAATCACCCAAGCTGTGGAAGCTAAGTTCCGTGTATGATGACTAGCTTTGTCTGTGAATCCTACATAGAACAAAGACTCCGTTGACATCTAGCAACAAAAGGGAAAAATCGATAAGCAAGCTAAAGACAAAAAAGGGGAAAAGGTGTATATGCACTAAATTTACATTCGTATACAAAGGGTTTTTCCTAAGCCCAGGGCTCAAGCGTAATACCTTTTTAAGTAGAGACCATTTCTGGGCTCAACCAATTTATTCCCTTCATAATCTTCCAACTCGTAGGCTCCTTTTTCTAGAACATGTCACACGATATAAGGATTGTGCCACATGGGTTTAAACTTACCTGACCCTAGTGGTTCTTTGGCTTGGTCATACAAGAGGACCAAGTCACCCTCAGTATACAACTGGGGACATATAGACTTATCATACTGAACCTTGACATGTTTCTTTTTTTCCTCAATTGTCGTAAAGGTGTCCCAACACTGCTCGTCAAGACTCTCTAGGTGTACAAGGCGTCGCTCTAAATCAAAAGTTTCATGTAGGAGCTCAACTACCAATTTGAGAGAAGGGATTTTGCATTCAATGGGAAGTATCGACTCCACACTGTGTACTAACTGGAAAGGAGAAAAATTGGTGGCAGTCTTAATTGAGGTTCAGTATGCCCAAAGTGCGGGATATAACATGATGTGCCAGTTGGAATTGCTCCGACTAACAGGTTTTTTCAAGATGGTCTTGAGAGACTTATTTACGGCCTCTACTTGCCCATTTTCCTGGGGGTAATAAGGAGATGAGTGATCATGTTTAAACCCCATATTAGACTCTAGTTCTATCATCATTTCATTTTGAAAATGACTGCCATGATCAGTGACAATCTCACTCGGGATACCGAATCAGGGGATAATTTAGTTGAATATGAAAAAAAGATGTAGTCTTCCCATCGAATTTCATGGTAGGCATGGCTTTTTCCCACTTGGTGAATTAGTCAATAGCCACAATAATGTGTTGATGCTCCCTATCCAAAGTTGGGTTGCAATCAATGAAATCTAATCCCCACTTGGTGAAGGGACCAATGGTAATGACTGGGTGAAGAGGGGTTGGGTGCAAGCGCATTTTTCGAGTGAACACCTGGCAAGGGTGACACTTCTTAACCGCTTCAATACAATATTTAAAGATGGTGGGCTAGAAGTAACTGACTCGCAAGATTTTTTGGGTTGTCGCAAGCCTGGATAGATGACCACCACAAGCCCCTTTGTGGAAATCATTAAGGACTAACTTATCTTCCTCGTGAGTTAAGAAACGACGTAATATACTATCTATTCCTTGACGATACAAAGTGTCACCGATGATTGTATACTTTTTGTCTTCGTATCTAACACGTCGTCGATTATCTCGCGAGAGATGCTGAGTGAACTTCAAGGTTTGAAGGTATAAAAAAATATCTCCATACCAGGGGTCAGATGATGAGACGAGGAAAATATGTTCATCTGCAAATGAATTGACATGAATAACATCTTCGTCTAATCATGGGAAATCGGATATTAACTCTTCAAAAACTAGTGATTTCTTGGACTTGGACAAAGCAAAGTTGATATCAAATTCTTGTAAGATGACAATCCATTTATTATATTTTCCGCCTATGATATGTCTAGTGAGGACGTATTGAAATGGATTAACATCAGAAACCATAGTAGTTTTGCAAAGAAATATATAGTGTCGTAAACGTTGGACTGCATGGACGGTAGCCAAAGCTATCTTTTCAACGTGCGAGTAATTACGTTCAGGACCTACTAAATTTCGACTAAGATAGTAGATTATGTGCTTGCGGAGCTCATCATCCTCTTGAACTAGAACCATACCAATGGTCTCTTCAGACGTGGAGATATACAACAAGTAATCTCTACTGTAATCATGATATTTCAGCAGAGGGGTCGATACCAAGGCTTTCTTTAAAGCGTCAAAAGATTTTTGGGGTCGCTCATCCCAGATAAACAGGGTGTGTTTCTTCAATAGGCGCATGAAACCCTTAGTGATATTGGCATAATTCACAATAAACCGATGCAAAAAGTTAGCTTTCCCCTATAAACCTTGAAGTTGTCTAATCGTTCATAGGGGAGACAACTGAAGAATTGCCTCAACCTTAAGTGGATCTACCATGATCCCTGTCTGTTGTTGGGAAAAACACCCTATGGACTAACAAACTAGGGTCAGACTTGCATGCATATTTGATCGAATAGAAACTACTTTTTTACCTACATCCCAAGATTTAAATCCCTTTTTCTTAGTAAACGCATTGAAAAGGACCACCTACCTTATTATCGGCGTTCGATGTCGATCCTCCGTTGTGCTTGACTACTTGTTCACAATGTTCCTTCTAAAGATGACCTGCACTCAAGACAAACAACAACTATGCATGCATGCTACTTCTATACTCAAGGGTTAGAAATCAAGCATAAATTAATCAAAGCATAGACAATTCATGAATTGGGACGGGAAAAGCATTCTCTTTATTATTTAAAACTAGTCAACTTACAAAAGATGAGACCGACCACCACTCCTTGAACCTGATCCGGGGCTCCTCTTCTTCTATCCTTCAACTGCTTTACATTAAATCTCCTTTGGCATGAGGAAAGGCTAAAGGGTTGGGACAATGGATTACGTAAATGGGCAAAGTTTCTTCGTTATATTATTTCCTCTTTCCAAATGGTACCCCTACCCCTTCTTTTATAGGCTAGAACTAGCTAGGGTTTTGGACGAACCCTCGGCCATGCATGGCCAGGAGTTTCAGTTAACTGACCCATAGCTTTTTGTTTCGTCGACAACTTTCCTTTTTTATTGCTTTTGTAGATACACACAGGATTTTGTGAGTCAGCCAGCGTGTACACGCGTGCAGTAATGGGTTAGGGTGCGTGGGCCTTGACACAAGAGGATTTTCAAAGAATTGTTCAACAGAGTTTTGGCAAAGAAGGGATATGAGTTGGCTTGATGCCAGGTAAGCATGTGTGGTGCAATTTAGGGTTATAATAGATGCCCCCTAATGTGTGAGGTCAGAAGAGCATCTGCTGGCCGAAATACATTACCAATCTTTACTTATGTGCCAAACAATTGCGCCCAAGGATCAGGAACTAGGAAGTGTCATCTACAAAATAAAAAATGTCTCATTGAGGCGGGCGTACCCATGCTCAGGATAAAATAGAACCATGGCTACCAATCAAATACACTATAGATCCATGTCAAATAACTATAAAGAGTAGCCGCGAACAATAAATAGCAGAGCAACATCTCGAAATCAGAAAGATATAGAGTATCCATATTCCAGAAGCTGATTCGGCCTGATGGTTGGACTTCAGAGCTCGAGAAACAACTTCAAAATCTTCCAAAACTCAGGTAGGAGTGTAATATGAGTGTATGAATTCACTACCCAGAGGTCTTTGATGGCTCGTCGATCATGGACTTGATAATCTTGATGATCGGACTGAAGGCTTCATTGATTTCGAACAAGGACTTGATTGGACGTTCAGGATGGCTGGGTATGCAGACAAGAGACATATTGCAGAGGGGCCGACTCAAGCTTAGTGAAAAACGTCCCTTGGACAATAGCATGACAAGTGATGAGACTCAGGCAGCATATATGTTAATCATAAGTCTATGAAGTAGGAGGCAATGCAAACTCTCCATATGTTTGGAAGAATAACCAAACGGTGGAGGACACAACTCTATATAGCAAGAAAAGCTTCCTAAGGTCGTACTACATCCCATATTATGATGAACAAACAGACAGATGTTCTTTATCCAAGGGAAACTCATTATGCTACCAATAAAGAAAATACCTTTCCCTTCTTCTTTTTGGGGTATATTTGATTTTTTTGTTCTTTTCGATAATTTTGGAAAAAGAATAAGGGAATATTACGTTACAATGGAGGAATGAGTATTGCAAACATACAATATCAAGGAAGAAGGACAAGATTGATGTTCTGGTAAAATGATACTCGAGGAAAATCCTCCAGCGGCCAAAGGTGTTAAGACGCAGAAGCAAACTGTCACAAGGCTGGTGGATAAGGTATGCAAATGCAGTTGATAGAACAAACAATGATAATGTCCTTCGATGTAAGTTTAACAAGCCCAGAGAAGGTAATCTCGGTGGTTTTTCATATTTAGAGAGTCTGAAAAAACATAAAAGGAGACTCCATTGGGGTACATTTTTCGAATATAGTCTCCTATATATACCAAGGAGACATTTTCATTTTGCATCATCTTGTACTTGAACATTTAAGTGGGGTAAAAGGAGGTTTCCCCCTCGAAGAGGCTTATTATCTTAAATTATCTCTGTTTCAAGGCGTTGAGTACTTTTCCTGAGGTTTTTCCATGCTATATTGATGTTTGGTTCTTAACAGGTTAACAAGGATTTCCTCTGAGCAGGGCAGCTTTGGAGGACCTCCAAAGCAGACATTGCACAAGGGGTTTGTGATAAATCCTCCACCACAGAGTAATTCTGCGTGGCCCTTGCATTTGGGTTGTGAGAAGCTTTTTTAAAGGCACCCTTTGGAATGTGTGTCATTTTTTCTCCCAACGTCTTCTCAATCTGTAGAGGAAGAGATGGGATATCAGCTTCTTTACCCTTCTCATAAGTTCTTGGTTTACTATAGTCGTGCGCTCTATATGATATGAAAGCATCACCCCTAACCATATATATGTTTGTGGATGAGGGATTGTTTGGAGGTGGGTAGGTTTCTTGGCTGCCCCCTTCTGTGCTTATAGAGGCTTGAGTGATATTTTGCCCATGTTGAAAGGGATTAGTCAACACTGCTTGTTGTCGCTGTGTGACGAGCTTTTGGGCCTCTGCATGTCGAGGACAAAGATGGGTCAGGTGTTCTTCCACGCACAATTTGCATGGATACCTCGCCTTCCATTTTTCCGTGTTGTCCCCGCCAGCATTATCAGTGAGGTTTTTATCCCCCTTACCCTTCTTTCATTGTTTTTTCTTCCCTTCAGGCTGCTGGGTGGCCTTTGGGTTAGTCGACTGCACGATGTGTACTTATGACGTTTGGGTAGGGGGAGCAGCCAAAGCAGTAGTTTGGCTGGCCACTGTGTGTTATATGGATAACTGTTGCAATTGTTTTGTCAATTGCTCAGCGGGCTTGGTTTGTGCTGAACCAACAATACCATTGGCATGTGGTCCAGCTCTCTGTCTAGTTTTATCCAGTATCGAACGTGGCGCATTTGGCAAGATGTTGTATAATAAACCAGACTGAGAATAGATGAGCTCAAACTATTGAGCCCTCATGATGGCACCTTCCTCGGAGAAAACTCTGTATGTCGTGACGTCTTTGGATAACTGTGGGACCAAAGACTTAAGGAACCACTCAAGAAGGAATGCTGGTGGGACTGGTACCTTGATTAAACTCTTCCGGTGTCTCCACTCTCGGATATGATCAGAGATATGGTCTATTGTTGTCTGTTCGAAATTGGCGAGCAGCTCTGTGCCAGAGTCATATCTCACAGGTAAATGGAAATGGTTAAGGAAGGCCATCGCCAGTTCGCCAAAAGAAGAGTATCTTGAGCAATCAAGCTCAATGTACCATTTCATGGCACTCCCAATAAGAGTACGTTGAAACAATCACAACTATATGGAGTCATCTTTCAATGAGTTAGATGAGCACCAAAGATGAAAGGTAGTCACATGATCACCTAGATCTTCATTAGGCTTGGCCTTGAACTTTGGAATGTTCGAAAGAAACTTGGTCAGCATAGGAGGCCAACGTGGATCATGAAAAATAGGATCATTTAACAACCTTGTCAAATCTTGCAAGTGTAAAGTCGTCAGGAATGGTAGTTTGGGTTGTTGCTGATAACCTGGGAAAAAGGGTCCTGGAGTTTGACTGGCACCAGGTTGCCAGGAAAAGTTTCGCTACTGGCCCGAATTCTGGTAGAAACCATGGCCCTGACCAGCGTAAGGATTTTTCATCTGTGGAGACATCATCGATTGATTTCCCAAGAAGTACATAGAGTGTTGGGCATGCATTGTATTCGAAGGACTTTGGGAACGATTACCCCATGCTGGTCCTACGGGGAGGGGCATAGTAGTCTGTCCAGGGTTCCATTGACTGTGGAAAGAATTACCCCAGAATGACATTCTGGAGGAGGGAACGGATCCTTGTCCTGAGTTCCAAGGTCCTGCTATGTGTGCCCCCTGTGTAGGAATAGTACCTTGCGCAGGAGTAGATTTTCCAAAAATGGGGTTTCCCCCAATCAAGAAAGTGGCTGGCAAGAAAGTGTTGTTACCAAATGTCCCATTCCAAGAAAACGGTGTCGAACCTATCGGCATACTGTGAGAAGGTGTTCCTTGACTCCCTGCTCCAAATAAACTAGTGTGTGTAGGCTGCCCGACGGACTGTTGATGCAGACCACCAAGCGAAGGGGACAAAGGAGGGATATGACCTCCTATGTAAGGAAAACGTTAAAAGGGATAGGAGTGCCCCCAAGGTGACCTTCAAGAGGATCATTAGATATCCCTACCCCCAGACCCAAAGTCTATAAAGTGGAGTAGGTTAGTATAGGACTTGTACCCGAACTAGGCATACCGTATGAGAACGAAGGTTCTGCCGCACTAGGTGTGAAGGGGGTTGTGGTTGCCGCCATAGATGGATTTGGTCCACTATGTGATGTAGTTGTGGCTAAGACCATGGTGGCTCAGAACGACGATGGTAGGTTAGGATATGACTCTCATGTGGTAGCAACTGTGGTGGGAATTGAAGAATTCCCAAAAGAAGTAACATCATTTGTTTCCATTGTTGTGTGAGGCACTGTCTGGCGTTCGTGAAATTGGATTGGTACAATAAACGGTGCCAAGATATTAGTGGTTGGGGTTTCAACCAAGACAAGAGTGGTTTCTTCAAGGTCCAAAATGGTTGATTCCTCCGGGAGTTGTTTGGGCACAAAGGTTTGTAACACGGTCTCTTCAAAAGACCCTTGTTGGTCTAGCTTCCACCTTAATGGTGGCGGGGGTGGCTCCAGTGTAATCGGAGGCAGGCCAAGAAACCTTCATGACCAGTGGAGCTCAGGATCCTCCACTATGTGAGAAGATCCAAGACACGCTAAGGTATTCTAAATGTTCAAAAGTAACACACACTAAAAATAATCCCATAAGAGATAAGACAAGAAATCACTAAACTATTTGGAAGAACAGTTACAACAACCAACACTAGAGAAACTTATCGGTGCAAGTGCAACTTGAACAAAGAAGCCCCCTCTGAGTATACTCTACAAAGCATGGCCCAATTTTTTTCCTAGGTACTGCGGTATACCCCCGCAGTCACCCGTGTAAGTCCCTAAAAAGATTGGCAACTAGGTTGCCAGCACGCGAACAATCACCAGGCGGTTACAGTCGAAAGTCGGGTAGACCACAATGAGCAAGGTATCAAGCCCGAAACCTATCAAGGGTATCGATAGAAAATGGTCTGGAAGACAACTGAGGACCTCGAACGGATTCGAGACCCACGAAGCCTCGAGGCAATTGAAAACGATGAAATCCCAAAACAAGCCTTCTATATGTGTTCTCCACTACGATTGGTCCATCTTTGGAGGGTTTATCTCCTCTACCTTTCCACACGCGACCTCATGTTTATCCCCTGTGTTAGAGGGGGGTCCCGGATAACTTCCATGAAACTGGACTTAGAAACTCCCTATCTCAGACTCTAATGTTTGGTTTTGAATGGCCTTGAAGAGTTTCCTCTCCAACC
>ML831443.1:39620-56092 GCA_009831015.1 Picea engelmannii | reverse complement strand
GGCCATTAGTTGTAATTATACCTCCTAGTCTCCTATATATACCAAGGAGACATTTTCATTTTGAATCATCTTGTACTTGAACATTTAAGTGGGGTAAAAGGAGGTTGCCCCCTCGAAGAGGATTATTATCTTAAATTATCTCTGTTTCAAGGCGTTGAGTACTTTTCCTGAGGTTTTTCCATGCTATATTGATGTTTGGTTCTTAACAGGTTAACAAGGATTTCCTTTGAGCAGGGCAGCTTTGGAGGACCTCCAAAGCAGACATTGCACAAGGGGTTTGTGATAAATCCTCCACAACAGAGTAATTCTGGGCGGCCCTTGCATTTGGGTTGTGAGAAGCTTTTTTAAAGGCACCCTTTGGAATGTGTGTCATTGTTTCTCCCAACGTCTTCTCAATATGTAGAGGAAGAGATGGGATATCAGCTTCTTTACCCTTCTCATAAGTGCTTGGTTTACTATAGTCGTGCGCTCTAGTTGATATGAAAGCATCACCCCTAACCATATATATGTTTGCGGATGAGGGATTGTTTGGAGGTGGGCAGGTTTCTTGGCTGCCCCCTTCTGTGCTTATAGAGGCTTGAGTGATATTTTGCCCATGTTGAAAGGGATTAGTCAACACTGCTTGTTGTTGCTGTGTGACGAGCTTTTGGGCCTCTGCATGTCGAGGACAAAGATGGGTCAGGTGGTCTTCCATGCACAATTTGCATGGATACCTCGCCTTCCATTTTTCCGTGTTGTCCCCGCCAGCATTATCAGTGAGTTTTTTATCCCCCTTACCCTTCTTTCATTGTTTTTTCTTCCCTTCAGGCTGCTGGGTGGCCTTTGGGTTAGTCGACTGCACGGTGTGTACTTATGACGTTTGGGTAGGGGGAGCAGCCAAAGAAATAGTTTGGCTGGCCACTGTGTGTTATATGGATAACTGTTGCAACTGTTTTGTCAATTGCTCAGCGGGCTTGGTTTGTGCTGAACCAACAATACCATTGGCATGTGGTCCAGCTCTCTGTCTAGTTTTATCCAGTATCGAACGTGGCGCATCTGGCAAGATGTTGTATAATAAACCAGACTGAGAATAGATGAGATCAAACTGTTGATCCCTCATGATGGCACATTCCTCGGAGAAAACTCTGGATGTCGTGACGTCTTTGGATAACTGTGGGACCAAAGACTTAAGGAACCACTCAAGCAGGAATGCTGGTGGGACTGGTACCTTGATTAAACTCTTCCGGTGTCTCCACTCTCGGATATGATTAGAGATATGGTCTATTGTTGTCTGTTCGAAATTGGCGAGCAGCTCTGTGCCAGAGTCATATCTCACAGGTAAATGGAAATGGTTAAGGAAGGCCATCGCCAGTTCGCCAAAAGAAGAGTATCTTGAGAAATCAAGCTCAATGTACCATTTCGCGGCACTCCCAATAAGAGTACGTTGAAACAATCGCAACTGTATGGAGTCATCTTTCAATGAGTTAGATGAGCACCAAAGATGAAAGGTAGTCACATGATCACCTAGATCTTCATTAGGCTTGGCCTCGAACTTTGGAATGTTCGAAAGAAACTTGGTCGGCATAGGAGGCCAACGTGGATCATGAAAAATAGGATCATTTAACAACCTTGTCAAATCTTTCAAGTGTAAAGTTGCCAGGAATGGTAGTTTGGGTTGCTGCTGATAACCTGGGAAAAAGGGTCCTGGAGTTTGACTGGCACCAGGTTGCCAGGAAAAGTTTCGCTACTGGCCCGAATTCTGGTAGAAACCATGGCCCTGACCAGCGTAAGGATTTTTCATCTGTGGAGACATCATCGGTTGATTTCCCAAGAAGGACATAGAGTGTTGGGCATGCATTGTATTCGAAGGACTTTGGGAACGATTACCCCATGCTGGTCCTGCGGGGAGAGGCATAGTAGTCTGTCCAGGGTTCCATTGACTGTGGAAAGAATTACCCAAGAATGACATTTTGGAGGAGGGAACGGATCCTTGTCCTGAGTTCCAAGGTCCTGCTATGTGTGCCCCCTGTGCAGGAATAGTACCTTGCGCAGGAGTAGATTTTCCAAAAATGGGGTTTCCCCCAATCAGGAAAGTGGCTGGCAAGAAAGTGTTGTTACCAAATGTCCCATTCCAAGAAAATGGTGTCGAACCTATCGACATACTGTGAGAAGGTGTTCCTTGACTCCCTGCTCCAAATAAACTAGTGTGTGTAGGCTGCCCGACGGACTGTTGATGCAGACCACCAAGCAAAGGGGACAAAGGAGGGATATGACCTCCTATGTAAGAAAAATGTTAAAAGGGATAGGAGTGCCCCCAAGGTGACCTTCAAGAGGATCGTTAGAGCTCCCTACCCCCAGACCCAAAGTCTGTAAAGTGGAGTAGGTTAGTACAGGACTTGTACCCGAACTAGCCATACCGTATGAGAACGGAGGTTCTGTCGCACTAGGTGTGAAGGGGGTTGTGGTTTCCACCATAGATGGATTTGGTCCACTGTGCGATGTAGTTTTGGCTGAGACCATGGTGGCTCAGACCGACAATGGTAGGTTAGGAGATGACTCTCCTGTGGTAGCAACTGTGGTGGGAATTGAAGAATTCCCAAAAGAAGTAACATCATTTGTTTCCATTGTTGTGTGAGGCACTATCTGGCGTTCGTGAAATTGGATTGGTACAATAAACGGTGCCAAGATATCAGTGGTTGGGGTTTCAACCAAGCCAAGAGTGGTTGCTTCAAGGTCCAAAATGGTTGATTCCTCCAGGAGTTGTTTGGGCACAAAGGTTTGTAACACGGTCTCTTCAAAAGACCCTTGTTGGTCTAGCTTCCGCCTTAATGGTGGCGGGGGTGGCTCCAGTGTAATCGGCGGCAGGCCAAGAAACCTTCATGACCAGTGGAGCTCAGGATCCTCAACTATGTGAGAAGATCCAAGACACGCTAAGGTATTCTAAATGTTCAAAAGTAACACACACTAAAAAGAGTCCCATAAGAGATAAGACAAGAAATCACTAAACTATTTGGAAGAACAGTTACAACAACCAACACTAGAGCAACTTACCGGTGCAAGTGAAACTTGAACACAGAAGCCCCCTCCGAGTGTACTGTGCAAAGCATGGCCCAATGTTTGTCCTAGGTACTGCGGTATACCCCCGCAGTCACCCGTGTAAGTCCCTAAAAAGATTGGCAACTAGGTTGCCAACACGCGAACAGTCACCAGGCGGGTACAGTCGAAAGTCGGGTAGACCACAATGAGCAAGGTATCAAGCTCGAAACCTATCAAGGGTATCGATATAAAATGGTCTAGAAGACAACTGAGGACCTCGAACGGATTCGAGACCCACGAAGCCCCGAGGCAATTGAAAACGATGAAATCCCAAAACAAGCCTTCTATATGTGTTCTCCACTACGATTGGTCCATCTTTGGAGGGGTTATCTCCTCTACCTTTCCACACGCGACCTCGTGTTTATCCCTTGTGTTAGAGGGGGGTCCCAGATAACTTCCACGAAACTGGACTTAGACACTCCCTATCTCAGACTCTAATGTTTGGTTTTGAATGGCCTTGAAGAGTTTCCTCTCCAACCTAATCCAAGGCCCTAGTCCTGAACTAGTTTGTGAACCCTACAAACATAAAAGTCTAGTAGATTTTAAAATTAGCGTTGTTTTTATGGATTTATCTTACGTCAAGGGGTATGAGGGTGAAACTGATGATGTGTAAAATATGAAAGAAAAAAATGAATGACAAAGATGGAAACAAAAAACTTTTACGAAATGCAAAATTTCAACAACTTTTCACAAAGAAAGATTTTTAATTTTTCTAAGATTTTGGACACCAAACTCAAAGGAATTTCACTCGACTATGAGCTACTTATGATCTAAGTGAACTGCAAAAAATTTATGAAATAAAATACTTTTCCCTAGCTAATGAGGCAGAAACACACTCTTCAACCAAAGAAGAAAAATGAAAAGAGATTTTTTTATTTTATTTAGGTGCTAGTAAAGAAAAAAAGGGAAAATACGGACAAGAAAAAAACCAAGAAAAAAAATTATGTCTTAAAGCACAGATCGCAAAGAATCAGATTGAAGAATCACACAAAGGCGATTGAACAAACAATGACTCTCACGCTTGTCTAAAAACCATAAAACAAAATTTTTATTTTTTATTTTTCTGTCAACTATTAACTAAGAAAAAGCAGGCTAAGGGTAAGATGAATCCTAAGATAATGACTGTTCAAACATAGATTCAAACACCTGAGAGGAATACTTCTTATCAAAGGAGGGGATGACTGCCCCAACCTGAACAAAAAGTAGCCTGTACAGGCACGCAACTGTCACTAAAATAGCACGCGTACAAACACGTGTTGAACAGAGATAGAAAACATGTACACGCGGGCTGACCTTGTACAGGCCGTGTGTATATCTAAATTCTAAGGAAAAATATGAAAACAAGCATTCTAGACGAGGAAGAGGCCTCCAATATTGATAACTAGGAACCCTTGGAGGCTTGGATGCTCTTTCTAATAGAAAAAAACAAATAACGCAAGGAATAATAAGGCGAAAAAAAAGCAATCTGAGATAGGACTGTTAACAAGAAAGACTCAGACAGGATTCCAGAAAACCCCCTGAGAATGTGTAATTTTGACAGGGAAGATGAGGACTGCCTCTAAGGTTCTCTGAACTCCTACACGCTACTTCTATCTCTACAGCTAGCATTCACATGCGGGCTGTCAGAGGAGGGGGCGTGGGTACACGCGTTCAGGCCTTCTGCAGGCCGCGTGTACGTCTGTGTGTCTCGAAAAATACAGTCAAGCAAAAATCAAGGAAAGATGGTATGGAAAACCAGACTCCCTGCTAGCTCAGACCTTACGGAAAAATAAAAGACAGGCAAAGAAAAAACATAAAACCTAGTCTTTAAACTACCCAAAAACGTAAATAAATCTAAGAACCCTAAAGATTATTTTCCCCAGTATGGTCGCCAATTCTGTTGTTGGGAAAAACACCCTACGGACTAGAAAACTAGGGTCAGACCTGTATGCAGATTTGACCAAATAGAAACTACTTTTTTACCTACATCCCAAGATTTAAATCCCTTTTTCTCAGTAAATTCATGGAAAAGGACCACCTACCTTATTACCGACATTCGATGTCGATCCTCCATTGTGCTTGACTACTTGTTCGCAATGCTCCTTCCAAAGATGACCTGCACTCAAGACAAACAACAACTATGCATGCATGCTACTTCTATACTCAAGGGTTAGAAATCAAGCATAAATTAATCAAACCATAGACAATTCATGAATTGGGATGGGAAAAGAATTCTCTTTATTATTTAAAATGAGTCAACTTACAAAAGCGGAGACCGACCACCTCTCCTTGAACCTGATCCTGGGCTCCTCTTCTTCTGTCCTTCAACTACTTTGCATTAAATCTCCTTTGGCATGAGGAAAGGCTAAAGGGTTGGGACAATGGATTACGTAAATGGGCAGAGTTTCTTCGTTATATTTTTTCCTCTTTCCAAATGGTACCCCTACCCCTTATTTTATAGGCTAGAAGGAGCTAGGGTTTTGGATGAACCCTCGGCCATGCATGGCTGGGTGTTTTAGTTAACTGACCCATAGATTTTTGTTCCATCGACAACTTTCCTTTTTTCATGATTTTGTAGGTACATGAGGGCTGTTGTGAGTCATCCAGCATGTACATGTGTGCAGTAATGGGTTAGGGAATGTGGGCCTTGACACAAGAGGATTTTCAAAAAGTCGTTCAGTAGAGTTTTGGCAAAGAAGGGATATGAGTTGGCATGATGCCAGGTAAGCATGTGTGGTACAATTTAGGGTTATAACACTATCTCAGAGACTAAGAATCCTAAGAGATGGCCAGATCTAACGCAAAATATGCATTTATGAGGATTGATTTGGATTCTATGGTAGTGACATCTTTCAAAAACTAGTCGAAGGTGCGTAGCATGATCCACTCTCTTACGAGAGTGAGCAGCAAGATCATCGAGGTAAGCTTCGACTATGTGTTTGAGATCATGAAAATTGAAAGTCATGGCTTGTTGGAAGGTTGCTTCAGCATTTTTCAGTCCAAAAGGCATTTTCCAATATGCAAATGAGCCCCAAGGACATATGAATGTCGTCTTATGTTGGTCTTTGGGTTTGATCTGGATTTGGTTATAGCCTAAAAATCCATCCATAAAATAAAATATTTCTCTTCTCGCACACTCATCGAAAATGTGATTAATGAAAGGCCTGGGGAAGTTATCTTTAGGGTAGGCCTTGTTCAGGTCGCGAAAGTCCATACACATGTGGATGGTTCCTTCCTTTTTATTCACAGGAACGAGGTTGGATACCCATTCAGTCAAGGGAACTGGGTAGATAAATATGGCATTAAGTAGCTTCTCTACCTCTGCCTTAATAGTGGAGGCCTTCCTAGGATTAACATCTCTAATACATTGTCGAATGGTCTTAGCATCCGGGTAAGTCCTAATCTCATGTTTGATAATACGGGGGTCGATCCCTGGCATCTCTTCATATGACCAAGTGAATATGTCTCAAAATTCTTTGAAGAGGTTGGTGTAGATTAGAATCTCTTCTGGCAAACAATTTTCACCTATATTTACATTTTCGATCTTGCCAGGGGTACGAGAGATATTGATCTGGACGGTAGGAGAAATACTCGCCATATTCCCTTCAACGTAAATTCCATGTGTATCAAGTGGAACTACAATGTGAATGACTATCTCACTCAGGGTAGATCTAACATCATCTTGCTCAATTCTTTCAAGACTTGGGAGAAAATAAGATCAATGATGCATATTTTCCTAAGGTCTCTCAGAAACATTCATGGCTTCAAGGATGGCTTCGTCCAAAGGAAAAGTCTCATCCAAGAAATCATGTGAACAAGATAATGAAGTGACCCACATGGGCCTAAGAACTGGATCCTCCTTGACTGTCTGCGAGGGAACAAGATTGGGATCAGTAGAAGAGTCAAGGATAGCTTGATATGAAATCTTAGCTGCTAATAGTGGCATAGACATGCCATCATGGAAATGACCTTCAATTGTCGAAGTCGGAGAAGGTAAGGTCCAATGGTCACTAAAATAAGAAGTGCGGAAAGGGATGGACCTCTCTACTGAAGTGGGCATACTTGACATGGTGTAAACGTGGTGAGTTGGTGCCAAGAAGTCGAAAGTACCCATGAGGGAAGAATACATTCTGACACCAATATTCTTAATTGTCGGCTAAGAATTGTCGACCACAGGGATCAACATCCAATAGATGCGTTTGGGCTATAGTATGCAAAGGATAACTGGTCGATCATCACAATCTCTCCCTGATGAAGGAAACAAAGCGTGTGGAAAATGGACGATACGACGGTGACCATAGCATAAGTCGAATTGTGACCTAATAACAAGTTATAATCAAGAGGTGCATCAACTACCTCTACTTCCACCTCTACCATATTCCCACCTAACTGGACCAGAAAGGTGGGGAGAATACCATGAGGGCGGAAGGAATGACCATCAAATGCAGTCAACATGGTTGACAACTTTGAAAGGGTTGGAGAACCGATAGATTTCCAATAGACTAAGGACATCACGCAAGTGGAAACACCTTCATCAATGACTGCTCCTTTGATGGTATATTTAGAATACTCCACGTGGATTTGGAAAGCCACATGGTAGAGTAAGCGAGGCTTCACATCCGTGACATAAAACTTGATGATCTTCGAGCCACTAGTTTCTAGAGCTCCTAAGGCAGAGAGTAAGGAATTCCTCTGTGATGGACATGTTTGGAGTACCTCCAAAGTAGACATCGTGCAAGGTGTTTGGCCTAGATCCTCAACAATAGAGTAGTTATGGGCGGCTCTAGCATTAGGGTTATGGCTAGAGCTCTTGAATACTCCTTTTGGAATATGAGGCAGTGGCTTTGGTTTCTCAATCTGTAAATTTGTCTCTTGGGGTAGAGGAGGAACTTCTAGGCTGGTACTATCTTTTGAAGAGTCATAATCTCGAGAGCAAGTGGCTATATTGATTTTTGCGTCGACCATATTGATACAAACATGGTCTCCATCTTGCAATAGTGGGTTTTGACTCCCACCAGGCACATTTCCAGCATTCAAATAACTTAAGGCTAAGTGTTGGTTGTGAGGAAAAGGATTCATTAGCACAATGAGTGAAATATTTAAAAGCCTCGCAGCCTCCGCAAGTTTGCGGCATAAGTGTGTAAGGTGATCATCAGTACAAAGTTTACAAGGAAACTTAACCTTACACTTTTCTTTCTTTCCCTCTCCAGCATTATCGTTCTATTTTCCATTATTATTCTTGTCCTTGGGTTTATTCTTCCCACCTCTATGATTATTTCGATCTTTCCATTTATTCCCATCTAGTTGTTGGTCACCATTTGTGTTTTTCGACGACTGTACAGAATGTACATCTGCCGATTGGGTGGGTTTGGAGGATCCAGATGAAGTTGGTCCTCCAACAGACTTCATTGCCGAGTCTTCGGACTTTACATTGGTGGACCTCACGATACCATCGACATGGGGCCTAGGACTCTGTCTAGGATCATGAGTCAACCTCGGTGCATCGGTAAGAAGGTGGTATAACATCCCAAACTGAGCATATATCAAATTGAATTGTTGGGCTCTAAAAATGGCCTCTTCCTCGCTGAAGACCCCAGAAGTAGCAACATCTTTTGAAATAAGAGCGTGCAAAGACTTTAAAAACCATTCTAAAAGAAATGTCAGGGGTATGGAAGTCTTAACTAACCGTTTTCTCCTACGCCATTCTTGGATATGGTCTAAAATATGAGTGTCGGTACCCTGGCGTAAAGTTGACAAAATTTCAAGGCCAACATCATAACGAACGAGTAGTTGAAAATGGTTAAGAAAGGCTAGCACTAACTATTGAAAAGACCCATATTTTCCCCTAGGTAGCTCAATATACCATTGTGAAACAATCCTGATAAGAGTGTGCTCAAACAATCATAATCTAATAGAATCACGATTCAAAGAATTCGATGAGCACTAGAGGTGAAAAGTAGTGACGTGATCACAAGGGTCCTTGCCATTCTTACCTTAAAAATTTGGAATGTCTGGTGGAATCTTGGTGGGGACAGGGGGCCATGTGGGATCATGACTCACTATGTCGTTCATTATTTTAGACAAATCTGGCAAATTAAGCTTAGCCAGAAAGGGAATACGGGGTTGTGACACCTGACCCCATCCTCCCGCAAAAGACTGAGTATTAGGAGTTGCGTTCCATCCAGGGTTTGGGTAAGGACCAGAACCTTGTCCAGAATTAAAATTCCCTCCTCCAGGCAAATTCCTGAAAGATGGATTGGGCATCATTCCAGCAGGAATTTTTTGATAAGGGTTATAAAAATTGCCCCCAGTTGGATTAGCTCAAAATTGAGGGTTGTTAAAACTTCCCCCAACTGGATTAGATCTAGGTTGGGGGGTGCCCAAAACATAATACTAACCTCCTCTAGGTGGGAATATGGAGGATTGAAGTGGATTCATTATGCCAAAAGTATTGGTCGAATTCGGCACTGAGGGGATAGGGATATAGGGTGGAACTTGTCTGCCATCTTGGTTGTTCCATCCAGCCGTAGAAGGATTAGACTCAGGTTTAAGGAAGGGGACACTTCCTACATTAGGATTTGTTTGGGCAACATGAGAGCTACCAAACATAAAAGGAGTGTAAGGAGGTGTAGTGCCCCCAGGTCCAAGGCTAGCATTATGGCCAGCAACTAGGATGGCAGTCGAAAACTGCAAAGTGAAACTTGGCATACCATATTAAAATGGACTAGTATCCATGGGGATGGTTTGAACATTGTAACTCGACAAGTGGCCAAAACCCCCAAAAGGGTTAGAGGCAAGAGACGAAGCATTGACTATGTGTCGAGCCATACTACCGATGTAGGACTTCGACACTGCATATGTAGTGGCTGCAGGTGTCGAAGGAGTGAAATTAACTATAGTGGGATTGGGAGTTGATGAACTCCCAATGTTCTAAAGACTAGACTCAGTACTCATCCTTATGGGATCACAAGTCTGAAAAGTGGATGTGTGTGTACCACTCTCGATAACTCTATGCCTTTTAGAAGGAAATAGCTTGAAAACCGGTGGTAACTGTAACAACTGATGTGAACTTTGAGGAAGTTGGTTCGACTCCATGATGACTTATGACTCTCAACAAATAAAAATGTATCCTAAGGCCAACTAGTAATCAAAGAGCATACCAAAAAGTCAAACGGCCAATATGCATGCAAATGGGCTAAAGTGGCTGAGTGGCCTCCCTTGCTAAAGATGATATGCCTCGTCCAGGAGGGACCTGAGACTCCCTGCTAAAGTTTGGAGGTAACATAATCAATTATAAGGGCCCTCGTAGGCTTAAAAACTAGTAAGTTATATCCCCCCGGAGAGGTAATCTTCCATAAAGGTTGTGTGTTGTCCGACCCCTATCTGACTCAGGATACAAGCAGAATAAATCGTGTAAGTAACCTATGAGAAGACTAAGTCAAGAAACTAATCAACCACTGTATAACCAATGCATAGGCGAACATTCGTAAGTCTGGATTACCATATGGGCAAGGTAGAAAATCCCAAAACCTTGAAAGTACTGCCTCTCACAGAGGTATGGATACTAGCAAGATCCCCAAATACAAATAAATCCACAGAAATATCTTTGATGCTAGTTGAGTATCCAGGGGTTATCCCTTCAAAAAACTTTGCGCGACCTCGTACTTAACTCCAGTATGAGTGAAGCCTTATGATATTACCAATTATACAATGGATTTCTCAACTCTCTGTCTCAGACACATATGTTGATTTAATTTCCTTGGAGAAGTTTACTCACAAAGTCCTATTCCAAGGCACTAAATCTTAGGCTAGTTTGTGCACCCTAAACAATAAAATCATTACTAATCAATTTTAGTTTAAAGCATAAATTTTATTGGCTATGATTACTCAAAAAGGTATGGAAATGAAACTCATGGTGTTATGACTCTGCATGAAAATAAAAATAGATATAATGCAAAGCCTAACTTTAACTTTTCAGTGAATGATATGCTAAATAAAAACAATGCAATCTTTAATTTTAACTCTACAACTCAGAAGTAAAATGCAATATTTTGCTAAATGTGCTAGGATAATGATAAAAGTTCCAAGACAAAAATACCAACCAATGCAAAATACCTATTTTTTTTGTATTTTCAATGTATTAAAAAGAAAATGCATGGACTGATAAACRACTTGATATATAACTTCTACTGTGTATAAAAKAAATCACTCGAGMAGAATACCAAGMGGCTAAGAAGACAACCTAACTACCAAGGACAAATCAAAAAACATAAAACAAAGAGGAAGACGCCACCTAAAAATTCAACTCTAAACAGGTTTCCTGTCATCCCAGATAATCTCAACAAGCACCATAGAGACATAAGAAAGCTCAGTGATCCTCAAAACCTACCCAGCAGTCACTAAACCAATAAAGCAAGATAAAAGTGCATATATACGCCTCTTGTAGTGGGACAACAATCGTGTATATGCAACTTTTAGGGAAAAAGGGCGTATATCTTTTAAAACAAGGCTAGGCAAGGGTTAAAGACTGAAAAATTTAGACCCAGAGTGAATAGACTCTGTCCAACTGTGATACGACAAGAAACCCAAAGGAAAAATAGCAATGTAAGAAGAAAAAATACTTCAACCCTTAGAAGGAAGATCTATCCCCAGTGGAGTCGCCAATTCTGTTACAAGGGAAAAACTCTCTATGGCCAAGGGTAAACCACAACAGACAGGTATGACTGCATAAATCAACTCAATTACAACATGTGCTATATAAACTAATGTGCAATCCGAGGAATAATCCTACCTCGATCCAATCGTTTGATTTCATTCCACCATTGAGCACTTTGACCCAAATATTTACACCTGCAAGAAGTTCTCAACAAACAAGCGATGCAAGTATATAGTGACAATATATAAAATGAGTTAGCACATCAGATAGCACAATCCATTAATAAACATTGCAAACATGCCCATGGATAATAATCATATATTTTCAAGATATCAATAGGATGGGAAAGGAGTATTTCTATTAATAATTGATCAATAGAAGTATCAACATTACAAACTTCCATGTCGGCATGGTTCGAAACCAAGAAACCAAGTTCCTTCTAGCTGGGTCTCCACCACTTCAATCCTCCACCAAAGGCAAGCTCATAACAAAGAGGTAATGAGGTCCTCTTAACAATAAGGAAAGAGCTTGGGGGATGAAAATTGTGTTAAGACTTGAGGGACAAAGGGATTCAGACTCAATATGAAGTAATTTCTCTAGAGTAACTCTGCTCTCAAAGTTGAATGCTTTCTCCTCTTTTTCTATAGCTTGAAATTGTTCTCTTATAGCCTCCAGAATGCAACTGAAGGGTCGATTTGGAACGTTTCTAGTATATGGAAGGAAAAATATCATATATTTTCTGTCGTGATAGGGAAACCCAACCTCATTTTGTATTTTCTGGCACAAATCCCGATATACGTGAGCTGTAGTGGAGCAACAAGTGTATACGCATCTTGCAAAGAAGTTAGGGAGAGTATATGTGGAAAAATATATATTTTTGGATTTGGATTTATCAAAAAGGGGTTGATAAGTCTGCATAGGGAAATGGAAAAAGGCCCTCTATGAAAGATAGCAATGGTGAGGCAAATCTTGCTATAACAGGCAATTTTTGAAATTTACTATTTTTAGCAGTTTTTAACTTCAGGGGCTAGTTTGAGGGCCTAAGCGATTTTTTTTCACAATCAGGCCTTTCAATGATAAACAAAAGCTCTAATTGAGTCCTATAAATTAATATCCTTGTCAATACCTTTCCAACGAGCTATTGTTCTCCCTAAACAAATATCGTATGCAAAAGTTATGACCCTGGGAAGTTAATGTACTAACTTACCCCAACTTTTGGCGCTTCATCTCCCAGGGTTAGGTTTTTGGATGTCTAGGGTTTTGGAATTCATATTTATTGTAAAAATTTCGTTATGAGTCTCATTGTACTCAAATTATTTTGAATGAGCACAACCGTCACATCTCTTCTCAAAGATAAGCCGTCACCATTCCAGTAAGCTTGTTTTTCACTGCATTTTACAGTTTCAGCTTATTTCCGGAGTTAATAGAAACCAGTTTTACTGTATCTCTGTTGTTTTATCGCATACCTGTTATATTCTTTTGTATTAAATATTAATAATAATCTTCATCCACTTTGTTCTTCTCATAAAATCCATATCAATAGTATTAGAGCAGTATACTCCTTGTCGTTTTTAATGCATGTCCCCAATGAGGTCAGGGTACAAAAATTGGGGCTTGAGCTTGTTTCTCTCGAGAACAAAATCTCTCGCATACCCAAGTGACCTATCATGGTGGGTGAAAATAAATATGACAGGATAGTAGATCCTTTAAAAATGTTTTGCGAGGAATCCCTCACGCAATAGAGGAATGAAATGATGGATAATTTTTTGCAAATCCTTTGGCAGATACCAACAGGTGATGTATATTCCTCAAGCAGTAGTTCCGCCCCTTTCAAGGTAAAAATCAACTTTGATATTCCTATATTTTAACGAAAAATAGACACAGACGTTGTAGAAAAATAGTTGAATTTGCTAGAAGGGTATTTTTCTGTTCATAACTTCTCGAATAGAGAAAATATTACTTTTGCGCTCCTCAAAGTCATTCCCCATGTCAAATATTAGTGGGAGACTTTCTGTGAGCAGAAGGAAATAGAGAAACCCTCATTATTTATAGTCGTGGTCACCTGGGAGTCATTCATGGATACTATTAAATAACAGTACTACCCTGTTGGAAGTTATGACGACCTGTATACAAAATGGACCACACTGCAGTAGGAAAGAGACCAAGTCGTGGAAAAGTTTACAAATATCTTCCATACCTTGCACACCAAGCTGGGTATCAAATATTCAGAGTGACATATGGTGCTCAAGTATTGTGGTGGTATGCATAGATACATCAAGGCCAAAATGGAGTTTATGGACATCTCTTCCTTGGGCACAACCTACCGACATGCCATCAAAATAGAAGATAAGCTCAAACAAAAGATGCGACAATTTGGGCCAGGAAACCCCTCACAGCAAAAGAAGGGAAAATATAGCCCCAACCTGCAGAACAAAGGACAGAGAAAAGATGGTCAGTTTCAATACCACCAGCCTAATTCGCAAGCAAAGAGGGACACCGAAAAGATGAAGAAAGAAACCGGGAAGTGGTGCGACTTCCATAATATCCCCTGGAACAAAACTAGTGATTACCGCTCAAAGAAGTCACTAGTGATTGAGGTGAAATCCTCTAATTCAGATGCAGGGTCAAACTCTAAGTCTCAAACAGAAAAGGGAAAATAGATCATTGATGCAGAACCCAGTGCCATTGTTTCCACTACCAACGTCCATCCTAGTGAAATGGATGAGCCAAAGGAAGGTGATCACCTTTTTCATTCACAGATGTGGGTGAAGGGAACCTCGCTACACTTCGTCATTGATAGTGGTAGTTAGAGGAACCTCATCTCAGTAGATGTCGTCAAGTGGCTAGCCCTTTTGACAACACTGCACCCACAACCCTACACCATTGGATGGCTTTGCCAAGGAAGCAACCTCTGTGTCAGCCAACAGTGTCTCCTGTCGTACGACATCAATCCCTTCAAAGACAAGGTAATATGTGACATTGCTCCTCTTGAAGTTTGTGATGTTCTTTTTGGACAACCTTATTTATGGAAACATCATGTTGTATATGAATATAGGCCTCACAGTGTTATTATTACTTTTAATAGAAAATTGTATAGGATACCTGAGGCCATACCACCTAGTTCTATTTCCTTGATCTATGCCAAGCAATGTAGGAAGGTCATCTCACAAACCGGGAAGTTTGTCTTCTTCATGATTCGCTCTCAGAATGAGTGGAAGATTGTAGCCACATCGAGGACCTTCATGGCCGACCTCTCCAGACAACAAAATAAAGTGGATAAGGTCATGGAGTAATACTAAGATATCTTATCCTTGTTGATTGGGGTACCTTTGCACTATTAGGTCAAGCATCCCATTGATCTGACCCCTAACACACTACTACCAAACGAGCTAGTATATCGTTTCTCCTTGTTAGATAATGAGGAGATCAAGCAACAGATCCAAGAAATTCTCCATAGGGGCCACATCCATCCCATATCATCACCCTGTGAGAGCCCAAACATGCTAGTACAAAAGCAATATGAGACCTGGATACTCTGCATTGATTATCGGGCTCTAAATAAAATTACAGTCAGGAACCAATACCCGATTCCCCGAATCGCTGATCTCCTTGATCAACTCAAGGGGGGGAAATAATTCAGCAAGATTGATCTCAAGTCTTGCTACCACCAAGTCCCAATCGAGCATAAATATGTATGGAAGACCACCTTAAATTCGAAATAAGGTCTCTTTGAATGTTTGGTCATTCCATTTAGCTTGACAAATGCTCCAACAAATTTCATGAGGATGATGGACGATATCCTGTGAACTTTCACTAATACTTTTGTAGTGGTGTATCCGGATGACATACTCATCTACAACAAGATGTGGGAAGAACACTTGCAGTACATTCAATAGGTTTTGCACACCCTACGACAAAACAAGTTATATGCCAATTTGGAAAAATTCTCCTTCGACATGGACTGGGTCCAATGTATCAGTTACATTGTGGATCATAAATGTGTACATGTGGATCCAGCCCAAATCCAATTCATCCATGATTGGCCAACACCAACCACACTCACTGAACTTCGAAGCTTCCTAGTCCTGACCAATTTTTATTGCAAGTTCATGTTGGGGTTCTCCCATATTGCATGGGCCCTCCACTAAGTAACCAGAGGAGGTGTTAACGAAAAATTTGTTTGGGGTCTGTCTCAACACCAAGAGTTCGATGATTTGAAGCAACATGTGTACTCAGCACCATTACTCTCATTACCTAACCTACAACAATCCTTTGAGATCGAGATAGATGCTTCATACTATGATGTGGGTGTAGTTCTCACTCATCATGACCACTCCATGGCCTATCATAGAGAGACACTATCATATGTCATCTGTAAGTACTCTACTTATGACAAATAAATGTACTCCATTGTGCAAGACTACCGAAAATGGAGGCATTACATTCTTGGGAAATAGACAATCATCCACACTGATCATAAGCCCTTGCAGTTCATGCAAACCCAAGGAAAATTGCAAAATGACCTCCATCAGAAGTGGTCCACATACTTACAACAGTTCCACCTCAACATCATGTACAAAACAAGACATACCAACTGATTCCCTAATTGCCTCAGCCGACCTCCAGTTGCAACACTCACCACAGTGCTATACTCTTGTAGCCACGAAATCTCTGGGTGGCCCCAACTCTATGAAATAGTGTAATGATCCCAAGCCATTATGCAAGGATCATCACTGTTTTGGTGTCTTTTTATAAACTTTTT